>JBBPTU010001556.1:0-11671 GCA_038094295.1 Tylopilus aff. beelii
CGGTGACATCGTGGCGGTCGCGCTATCGTGAGCACCACGATGTCGCCGTGATCACCTCGCGGTGCACGTCGTTGACGTGATGGTCGTGGCGACCTCGTCGCTGTTGCTACCGCGTCGCCGTCCTCAAAGTAGCGGTAATTGCGCGCCAGTGCTCGCCACTATTATCGCATTGTCGTCGCGACGACACGATGGTGGGACCGGTGCGGACGTGCCATCGTCGTTGACAATGAGGTGGTGGCGGGGCTGCTACTGTTGCTGCCGCGTCGTTGTGGACGAGGTGGCAGCCCGGTCGCTGCCACGTTGCCGTCGCGACGACGTGATTGTGGCAGCAGGGTTGTTGGCGTGGACGCGTCGTTACGGTTGGCAGCGCGGTTGTGGCAGTTTGGTTGCTACGGTGTCGGCGTGGACGTGTCGTCGCGATTGACGACGCGGTGGTGGTGGCAGCGAGGCCGCTGCCGTGTTGGCGTCGGCGTCGGCGCAGTGGTGAGGTCGGCGTGAACGCGTCGTTGTGATTGACAACGCGGTGGTGGTGGCAGCAGGGCCGCTGCTGCTGCTGCGTTGTTGACGACGACGCAGCGGTAGGGTTGGCGTGGACGCGTCGTTGCGGCTGACGACGTGGTGGTTGTGGCGGCGAGGTCACCACAGCAGCAACTGTGTCGCCGTTGTCGCGACATGGTGGTCAGGTAGGCAGACGCGTCGTCGTCGTTGACGGGATGGTGGTTGGCGGGAACACCTACCATTTTGGGGCACATAGGTACAATAACACGAGTTGCCGGGTCACTGGCACTAAATCCCGACCTGTACCCGTGCCCTATGGAGCACCAAGTGCCAAATAATTCCCGCGGTTTTTTGCCGTGTGGCGCGCGCGATACAAACCGGGTTAGCGCGATTTCGAGCACAACTCGCGCGATTTAGGATTGTCAGCGCGATTTAGAAAATAATGATCCATGCCTAAGCTACATCAGCTAGTGCTAGTAAGGCCTTATCGGAAGAAGGGGGTGCGGGTGCGGGTGCGGGTACGGGTACGGGTCGACCCGGCAACTCGCAGTGTTATTATGACCCAAAATGGTAGGTGTTCCCGCCAACCACCATCCCGTCAACGACGACGACAGCGACGACGAGGCGTCTGCCTACCTGACCACCACGTCGTCAGCCGCAACGACGCGTCCACGCTGACCCTACCGCTGCGTCGTTGTCAACAACGCAGCAGCAGCAGCGGCCCCGCTGCCACCACCACCGCGTCGTCAATCATGACGACGCGTCCACGCCGACCTCACCACTGCGCCGATGCCGACGCCGACACGGCAGCAGCGGCAGCGGCCTCGCTGCCACCACCACCGCGTCGTCAATCGCGACGACGCGTCCACGCCGACACCGTAGCAACCCAACTGCCAGAACCGGGCTGCCACCACCACCACGTCAACGACGTCCACCGCGAGGTGATCACGGCGACATCGTGATGCTCACGATAGCGCGACCGCCACGATGTCGCTGTGCCCACATCACACCCTCACCCATTTGCCCACTACGACGACTATGCGATGAGCTCGCCCGCTACGCTAGCCACACCCTCTACCGCCGCTCGCCGGCCATGCCAACTATCCCCATCAGAGCCCAACTGCTCGCATACCATACCCACCACCCTCTTGCCCCCATTGTCCCTGTTCGAGTGCGACCACTCGAGCGCGATCCCAGCTTTTCGCGCCGACTGAACCCTTTTGGGCGCGACCGCTCACCTGCAATACCCACCTCAACCATTCGAGCGCGACTGCTCATCATCAGCGAGTGACGGCGGCGACGACGACGTGATGATTGCGATTGTCACGGCGACGTCGAACATCGCTTGTCATGCACCACTACGCGCCCTCCACCCGTTCCTGATGCCGCCGACCTGTTTTTACCTCACCCTGTCGTCTTCGACGCTGTCCACTTACCCGGGTCGCCATTGACACGAGTGCACAACAACGACAAATATAGTATTATGTAGTTTATAAATGCATACATTATATCTTACTAGTCTAATCCCCATAGTGTAGGTATGGGGATGGGTACTCCATACCAATGCAGAACTCTATTTCTAAATTGCACTGACGAAATCGCATGAGTTGTGCCCGAAATCGCGCTGACTCGGTCTGTATCGCGCGCGCCACGCGGCAAAAAACCGCGGGAATTATTTGGCACTTGGCGCTCCATAGTACAGGATAGTATACCCTCGATCCTGTTCGCTTGATCATCTCGATCGTTGACGCGTTGACGGTCTGCTCTCATTTTCCATCCATCCATTTTGATCGTTTTGATCACTGACCGTCCATTCTCGCGCCCCATAGCCTTGCTCCTTTCAATCATCAGCCCACTGTCCGCTCTGGTTTGCACTGCCCGGGTATGTCGCGCTCTGCTCCCTTTTTCTTCGTTCTTTTCACTCCTCACAGCTTGAGCTCCCTCACCTGGACAAGCTACCTCAGCAGTCATGTTCGGCAGTCGGCGGCCTTCGCAGCATCCGACTCAACTTCCGACCATGGCCCACGCCCGCAGCCACTACACGCCCAACCAATGCCACTGTTGGCAACATCCTCCGTATACCAATGGCACAGTCACCCCCTCAGCTAGAGGCTCCGTACCTGTGGTTGCAGCGCGCCACAGAGCGTGCGCGGAGATGCCGCGAACACTCGGTTCGTGGCGCTCACCTTTCGCTGTCGGACGTGACCGTCCCACCTCGTCTCGTTGCTCACGCAGCATGCGCTGTTGCTCCTCGACAAGGAGACACGTGTGGTACAACGACCTTGTGCAGGACGACGACAGCGACTAGAGTGCAATGAGTATCACGAAATTTATTGTATTGTAAAGTATTCTAAGTACTCTACCTATCATATTTTATTTGTACATGGCCTTCAAGCCTGCGTGCGCGCACGTCCGATCGGGGACGATGTATTTTTGCATGCGAATCACCGCGCGTCAATTCGGTGACCACCGCGGGCCGAGTACACTTCCTGATTCCGGCTCAGCGCTTCCGGTGTTCTAGAGATGGTGCCTACGAAATATAGCCTCTGTCCCCAGAAAGCATACACAAGTTTATTGATAGTTTAACCACTGACATCCGCTTGCGAGCCCCTGATGGTATCAGCTTTGCTTTCGGATTGCTGGTTGCCTTGATACCGTCAAGTGATCTGATTGTCTAGGGTCGAGCTTTCTTTCCGATTAACAAGTGAGCCGATCGTGCGCTCGGATGTGGCTAGTTGGCTACGCAGATCTTCGAGGGTTTTCTCGAGATATCCAATGTATATGTCTAATAGAAGCCGTTAGCGTAACATTAGTGCGGGCTAAAACGAACATACTTGAATTTGTTTCTCGCGTGAGAAGTTCCGATCGTAATAACTCGATGGTTTTGCCTTGTTCGGCCGCACTGCATTGAGACCCGGCGAGTTCTTCGCGGAGTTGCTGCATATTGCTCTCTAGGTGTAAGACATTGTTATCTAGCGGACGTCAGGTCAGCGTAGCGAAGGGAATCGGTGGATTTACTGTGAATGCGCTCGCAATTGGCAGCTTGGTTACGCAGGTCTTGAATAGTGTCTTCGAGACTTTCTATGGTACGTATAGTGGATGCGGACAACAGATGTCGGTCAGAGTAATGCCAATCTCGGTTACAACAAACTTACTCGAGCTTGCTTCCAGCGTGCGAATATCTGACCGCAGTGCTTTCATGATCTTGTCTTGCCCTCCGGCCGTACGTTGGCATGCGGCGAGCTCTTCGTGCAATTGTTGATTCCTCCGCTCAAGATGTACTATTTTGCTATCTAGTGCATATGAATGACAACGAAGCGATGGTCATTAAACCGACAGACGCACCCGAGCATTCTTTAGCACGAAGTGGGTCGACCGGTCCGCCAAGGGAATCCTTTGTCTGATCAGTAGTGCGCTTGGAGGCAGAAAGTTGGTTACGCAGGTCTTGCACGGCTTTCTCGAGATTTCCTATTTATCGCTGAGGGGAGCGTCAGCGGGGTTTACAACGAACGTACCTGAATTCGTCTCCTGCGCCGAGAGGGCCGCACGCAACGACTTGATCGTCTCACTTTGCTCGCTGGCTGCCTGTCGGAGCTGCTGGATCGTCTGCTCAAGCTGAAAATTTTTGTTGCCTGGTGTACACAAACGTCAGTGAAGCGATACTTGTCAAAGCAGCAGACGCACTCGAACTTTCTTCCCGCGCGCGAAGTGAGTCGATCAGTTCGCTGAGGGAATCCATTTCCCGGTCGGCAGTGCACTTAGAGGCAGCAAGTTGATTACGCAGGTCTTGCATGGCTTTCTCAAGATTCCCTGATCCATCGTGAGGGAATCATTACCAAAGTTTACGAGAAACATACTCTGGTTCGTTTGCTGCGCCGAAAGGTCTGTGAGCGGTGACTTGATCTCATTGATTGCCTGTTGCGACTCGGCGATCTCCCCGGGGGGCTCCATAATGGTGTCCGTAAGCTGAACGATGCTGCTGCCTAGTGACAATAACCATCGATAATGGCTGATAAGGTGGAATTGAACGTACCCAAGGACTCCTGCATACTAGCACGCGGGATCTGGACAGGTGGATGTAAACTGCTTGCATCGACGAGGTAGGACTGGGGTAGCACATAGCAGAGATTCCGAGCGGTGATTTTCGTGCCTCCGCAGACCACGAGGTCAAAATTGTTCGATAGAGCAAGGGACCGGATGGGATGGGTGTGCCCGAGGACGCTCCCAATTCGGTGGTGTGTCGAGGTGTCCCAAAACGAAACCTTTGAGCCGGCTGAGGCTGCGATGAAAGTACCATTGGGCGCCAGAGCAATGCATCTGGCATCCTGATTGCTATGGATGGCCAATTTCGAGAGTATTGTTCCGGTGGACGTGTCGACGGCGCAGATATATCCATCACTACCTAGAGCGAAAAGTTGCTCGCCATCGTTTCTCCAGGCGAGAGAATTGTTTTCGTCCGAGTTGGTTCGGATTGCGGCGTCGAAGAGAAGGCGGCTATTCGCAGTATCGTAGACCCGCACAGAGTCGTGGTCCCGCGTGGCTGTCGCGATGAGTCGCCCATCGGATGAAAACTTGACGCCGGTCACTGTGTTGCCATGTTCCCACGGTCCAAGAAGTCGTTTGCCCGTTTTGCGCGACCAGACGCAGGCATTGTGGTCATCCGACCCCGTCGCGATTTTCGACCCGTCCGGTGAGATGTGCACCGCCCACACCCACCCTCCGTGTGCTTTCCACTTCCTTGGACTCTCGTTCCCCTGCGTATTCCAGACCTGCACGCCGCCCCCACTCTTACCAGTGGCGACCCACTTGCCGTCTTGCGACACCGCCATACTGACAGCACCACGCTCGATATTCATGGCTATCTTGACCTCCGTGCCATCACTCACCCGCCAATGTCGAATGACCCGGTTCTGGTCACGGCTCATGACGTGCTCCCCATCAGGGAGGAACGCAACCGCATATACCTTTTGCCCACCATCGATTCCGACTGATTTCGTCCCAACGATACCAGAGGACGAACCACTTGCCTCTTGGCTCGTCCCACTTTTCTCGCCTCCCGTTGCTTCCCTCTGCTGACTGTTGCTCCACGATGGTTGGTCTCCCGTCCGAGTCAACGCTTGCACTTTTGTCAGCATCGCTCTTTTGTTGGTCCTACCAGCAACTCACCGTTCTTCCGTCGCGACGGATTGGAGGGCATGCTTGACGGAGTATCAGATCGAAAGGGTGTGTGCGTAGTCGTTCACCATGATCCCTTATATCACCCACAACACGTGGTTACTTGTCGACCAATTCCCAGGGTCATCTCGCCCCCGGTGGTTGTTTATCCACCCTCTATCCTGCTTGCTATTCACCCCACGAATTGCACCACGATGGCTTATACTCGTTTCGGCGTTTGTCTCGATCCGAGACCCAACTTTTATCGTACGACATGACGACCGATGCGGCTTAGCTTTGGTTTCAGCACTCATCGATGAATCTAGTCTGTCTTCTATTGTTCCTCTTGTCCTCGGGTCCCTCGGGGGTCCCTGGGAGCACGCCGACCTTCATTTTGTCTCATTTTTCCATGTTCAGGATGGTGAAGAACCATGTGTCGTTTAATGCTGTCAGGTTATCACGTCGCCCTCCGGACTGAGGTGTTATTTTTCGTCCAAGGACTCAGGCGCGACCGTGCGAGATTCGGAACTTGCCTAGTCGGCCGTTCAGCCGTACCGCCGCCGGTCGCGGTTCGGAGTTGCTCTGTTCCACGCTACATCCTCACGATCTGTGGTCCTTGGTGAGCGAATTGGTCCCGCTTTCACTTCGTTGGGTGTCGAAAATGATATATATCGTAGTTGGATATTCAAGTTTCGATTATGGTAAACTCGACGTGATCAGTGTGAATATCCAAGTCGAAACGATCGATCACGCGGTAGCACTATCATGCGCAATGATAGGTCTTCATCTGGATTCCACACGGAGTGCCGTACACTGCTTTCTACTTCTAATCTTAATCCAGAGCCTAATCTCGTTTCATGCGATCACTATACAATCTTTTTTCCAGTGTTATACACAGTATCTAGAAGAGAAACCCTAAAGCGGTATACGTACACTCGTGGCGTTTTGATCTTAACATCCTGATAGCTGCCCACCAGGTCGCTGTTGTTCGTCGCGAGACCCGAGGTGCGTAGAGTTCGCACTCGGAAGTGTCGAGCCAGAAATTGATGGTAGATGGTCACTTGTGCGTGGCCAAGAGGCTCACCAGCCTTGATATCCGACGAGAACCTTGTCTTGGATGGTACTAGGATCGGTGCTCTACCTCTTTCATCGTGCCACTCCATGACTGTGCAGCGTTATTTCTGTCCGATGGCATGCCATGTTGGACGGGGTGTTTTTATACTAGTAGCGGCCCTCGGGGCAGTGCGAGGTTAGGGCGGATGGAATCAATCACAGGTTCGGAACCTGAGGGCACCGAGGCGGAGGGTTGTGTCTTTGCTATCATGTACGTCGTTTCTTTCTCCTCATTGGCAGCCATTGATCTATGTCTCGGCGAGGAAAGTATGCCGTTTCGGGTGTATCACCAGCGAAGACACGGATACTGTGCGATAAGCAACTCCCCAGAGCAAAATTGGAAAATCCATCGCTGTGCTCTGTGGTGCGTCTTGTTGTACTACGATCAATATCGTGATTGACACTTTTGTTTAGTTTCAGTGCACATAATCATACCCCTGACCTCATACATTCTACCACTGTGTTCTTCTACTCAAAACGGAGTGGCGGGTGCCCCTGGGAATCGACAAACTTTGACTTCGGAATGCAGACCTAGTCGAAACGTGGACTGATTGCTTTGGTGGTATCAGGCCATGGACTGTCGGGCGATATGGCAACTAGGAAGAGGCCAATTGGTGGGACCATAGGTGGCTCGAAACACGTTGGCATTGGAGGGTGGACCAAAGGTCGATTGCGTCTCTGTTGTACCGCCAGGTGGAACCGTATGTTGTTCATCCTTCATGGGAAAGTCGCTGTTGTGTCCCATGAGCCAAGTAGGCTAGAACTCATTCTCACTTCGGTCCTAGTCGAAGCGCGGAATCCAGAACAAGTTTCAACCATTCGTGCACGAAATGAAGAGTCTAATGGAACAAATGGCTGGATCTGCCAACATGCGTCAAGTCGGTATGTTTTGCAATTTCCATGTCCGCGTCGCGGATTGTTTTATGCATATCTAATATTATCGTTGAACTGGTGCTTGATGGGCTTGAAAGAGGGCTTCGATATGCGATAAGCAGCGATCCCTCTTCCTCTGATAAAAGCTGTTCATGTTCGCGTCCACACGTGCCTTGCGCATGTACCTGAGTCAGTCATACGCTGATCGTAGCAGCCACGCAGATCAGCACTGAACAACCTCTGCAATGTTGTAGTGGGCATTCAACTTGGCGTGTCCACATGGTCTAGCACACAAGACCCCCACGTCAACTTTGAAGGAAAAACTCGCCTCCAGGATAAGATATGTTGCACCTACAGCCTCTTCTCGTATTCGAAGCACCCCCGTATAATGGTAAAGGTATCCGTAGCCAGTACCGGCGGGACCCTACACGCGTATCAGTTTCTCCAAAGCCGAGACTACAGTATCTCGATCGTATTAACGCCATCTATCAGCTCTGTAGGTGAAACTTCCTCGCGAATCTGTACCATGACCAGACTGTCCGTCGCGATCCGTTTATGTTCCATGAACGACACCGACTCGAATAAGAGCGCCCCAAATGGCTGCCTAAGGCGTACTAGTAGCCGGAGCGCTTGGGTGGTCTTGTCGAGGGTAGTCGCGCCATCTGCATGTTCTTGGACAAGTAATGGACGGATCCACGGATGCACGACGCAAAGGTCATTCATTCCACAAAGGTCGTCCGCAGTCACGATCTCGATGTCGCCGAGCGCGGAGGTCGTGGCGCGATAGGTACCAAGTTTCGTCACTGGATCCGGATCCGAAGTACAGATAACCCCGGAGATGTGAAAGACGATTCCAGAGAGTCGAAGGCGACTGGAAACCATAGACGGCGACGGAAGATGGCGAAGACGATTGAGCAACGTTTCGAGAGCGGCGGGATCGGGTAGGGATGGACGTAATGTTGCCACTGCGCGAGCCATGTCGTCCGTCTCGATGGGTTGCGGAACATGGGGCGGAGCAACTTGTCTGTAGACTGTGAGGTCACGTGGCAGGCAGCTGTTATAAATACCAGCTTCGCCAGTCCATGCAAGGACTGACACGTCGCCAGAGCCAGTCAAGATGTGTTCCAGAAGACGACCGACTGCACGGTAACGCTCGCCGTATATGACAGGAATGGAAGAGTTGAAAATCCCGAGCAACGAGTATGCAATGTCCTCCACGTACGTCGTTTCGCGCGTCGATGCTAAAAATAGCTTCTCCCAAACCCTGTCCAGACCGGGCCGCAGTACTGCCATCTGCTGCTTCGAGACCCCAGAAGCCAATTCCATCTCTGCAATGATTGCAGGCGACTCCTTGTGATTCGACAGGTCCAGGTCCAGATACAGCTTCCAGTCCTCAGTATAGAACAGGACTCTCTTCGCAGCGAGGTACTCTTGGTATGTCCAAACCCGCTTGTTCCATATACTTTGCCGCAGGTCGCCAGGCTTTTGCGAATGAGACCAGACACCACGGAGGTAGACAACAGTGAGCGAAGAGCCGTGATACCACGTGAACATGGCCACCAATGACTCTTGGAGTACCACATTGTCCTTCTTGTCTATGCAACACGTGTCGGTCCACATCCATTTGAATCCGATATCGCGCATCACCTGACGAAGCATCTTCAACTTCAGGTTTGGCAACGTCGACTCGAGTTCGTCGACCGAGATGTTGACGACCAGCTGAAACAGAGGCTCGCCATTCTCCCACCGGTGGGAGAACATCGCATAGCTATAAAATTTCCTCACTTCCTTCAAAACACGCCACTGATCGAACCGATCCCGAGTGGTCATTGAAGAGCGTAGCTCGTCGAAGATAGGGAATTCCTCGAATGCAGCCGCTTGTTGGGCCTTGTCATATAGACGACCCGTGGCAGTGTCGATGAGTACTCGTGGCATCAGGCTGATGACCTCCTGGACTGCCTGTCGGATCAAGGGTGTGGTGTCAAGAAACCGATCGCGGAGTTCTGCTAGGAACCAAATCAACGACTTGTTTTCGTACTGAGCATTGTCGGTGTGACCTTACCAAGAATGCGTGGATCGGACGACTGGTCGATCTTCAATAGCATCATACTGAATGCCTCAAACGACTCCTTGTAACGGCCCATGCTGCCCAATGCAGCATGTCTTTCCTGGTACCCTTTGTGCGATAGTGGTTCCAGCTCAATCATCTAACTGTGTGGATCAACGAGGTATATTCCTCTCGAAACACAATGTGAACCATACCTGGTTACTGTATTTCAGGAGAATTTCGTTGGAGTTTGGTGGCTTGAATGACAACGCATCCGAGTAATACCCAATGGCTATGCTATGCTTCTTTGTATCGCTAGCATCATCCCCGAGTTTTACCAACTTCTCAGCACACCGTTCCCGAAAGGCTGAGTGAGACTGCAAGTTAGCATTGCCTGTATGAACACCAGTAGCACATACTCTGTTCCCATTCCACACACTCGTCATCTATCATGCCGTCAGACACACTGTTCTTCATCTGCTGGGAAAATTTTACTACTTCCTTGAGGCGACCATCATCTTCGAGAAGTTCGCAAATGGTTCGGTAGATGAGAAACTCGGGTATTTCAAACTGAACAGTGTCAAAACTCGTATTTGAACAAGTAAGGGAACAGTACCTTGGCTGCGGCATTCAATGTCTCGCATGCTGAACGACTAGTTAAGATCGAGCGTGCCCACTTTTTCAGAACACCCTCTAGGGCCGGAGGGTCCAGCAGCAGTGCGGCAGCATAAGCCGATGCTGCTTCATCCCACTTCTCGGTGATGGATACCTCGTCTCCTATCTGTTCTAATGTCTCCATGCAACGTTGTCGAAACGCTGACCACAGGATCTCAAAAATACGATATATTTTGGCATGTACGAACTCACCTATGAGCCAGCTGAAGAGTAGGTTGTCTGCTTTTACAACATCATCCGCAGCACTCGTCATCTCAAGAACAGAGTCTACAGCATCGTATATGCGACCTTGAGCATACAAAGTTTCACATCGATGCTTCTGTTCGTGTGCACCAATGATTCGGATAAGGGTCTCTGCTCTATGTTCAAGTTGTTGGTTACCCTGCTGAAGACGAGCAATTTCCTTCTCTGCAAAACTGTGCGTCAGTGAAGCACCCAGCCAAAAGGGGACGGACATACTGAGGGTTTCTTCCTGGGTGCGAAAGGAGTCGGTCGCTTTGTCGAAGGTACCCTGAGACGTGGCAAGCTGGTTACGAAGGTTTTGTGTGGTTTGCTCATGATTTACGATACGCGAGTCTGAGAGGCCATCAGCGTAGCATCTGTGCAGGTCATAACGACATACTTGTGCTTGCGTCTCGTGCGCAAAGATCTAACCGAAGGGCCTTGATGGTCTCGCCAGCGGTACGTTCAGACGTGGCGTGGTCTTTACGAAGTTGCTCATTCGCCTTCTCTAGCCGTAAGATTTTTTCGTCTAGTGAACATGAACAACAGGGAAGGGATGAATATTGAACCAACAAACGCACTCGAGCTTTCTCCCCGCGCATGAAGTGAGTTGATCCTGTCGTTGAGAGTTTCCTTTTCCTGGTCGGCAGTGCGCTTAGAGGTGGCAAGTTGGTCACGCAAGTCTTCCACGACTTTCTCCAGATTCCCTGATTCATCGTGAGGGATGCGTCAGCAAGATCTACGACGAACGTACTTGACTTCGTTTCCTCAGCCGAAAAGTCTGTACGCAGTGACTTGGTCGTCTCGCTTTGCTCGCTGGTTGCCCATTGCGACTCAACGAGTTCCTCGCGGAGCTCCACAGCAGTATTAGCAAGCTGAACGACGCTGCTATCTAGTAACAATAACCATCAATAACAATGGACGACAGTGGCATTGGACGTACCGATGTCAGGTGGATGTGATACATTTCCATTGACAAGGCAAGATGGGGGTAGCGTATTGCAGAGATTCCGAATGGTGATTTTCATGCCTCCGCAGACCACGAGGTCAAAATTGTTCGATACAGCTAGAGACTGGATTGTATTGGTG
>JBBPTU010001557.1:0-11668 GCA_038094295.1 Tylopilus aff. beelii
AGGCAATGAAAATGGAGCCAAACAAGTCCCGCAAAAGGCTCTTCGGGCCTCTCATTTCGTTATGCCCGGCGACGTGCCGTCAGGTTTTCCCAGCGTCGGCGAAATTCCTATGGTCGTGATCCACCTGGCGCTCGGTCCGGACCGCCGTGTTGAGCAAGGTTGGTACGAGGTGTGCAGGTACTTCTAGTGCCGAAGACACGAACCTAAAAGAGCGTCAAAAATGATGCCCGAGACGATTTAGAACCACCCATGTGCTTCACGTTGACCGCTGCCGCCACTAATCCATAACTTGACGGGGACCGACAAAGCCGGTGGCAACGATGGCGTGCTCGGCACGCTGTTCGCGAGCGACGACATATTGTCGGTGTGAACGTGGCGCGATAGCACCATGGCCCGTCTGCCAAGCTGCAAGGTACGAGGACATTCAAGTCGCTGGTCTGAACAAAGTTACGTTTGGAACCGTCGTCCCTTGAACGTGCGGACCCCGGAGTCGGCTGTGTAGACAATGCGATGATAGTCCGCGGGGCTGACCTGGTTCAAGCATGATCTCTCTTGGTAGCGTCAAAATGAAAATGATCTACGAAAAGAAAGAAGAGTAAGCAAACTATTGTACACCGGAACGGAGTAGCTTGAATGGAGAATAACGAGAGTGGCATCTCCGCTGCTGTCAAATTCGACATTGAGGCAATGCAAGAGGACGGAATGAACTGTCAATTAGCAAACCTAAAGGGTGGGCGCGCCGCCCCATGACCGGGCCGGTAGCAACTTGATGAAGCCATCTAATATGCCTCCAAGTTAGCAAAGCCCTTGTTACTCACCACTTACAAAAGAAGCGTAGCGCACATCCATAGCAAAACCTGCTACAGGCGGGCTACCACACACGGTGACAAGCCGATACAGCCTCTGGCTCGGAGTGAATACTTGTCCATAACCTGGGCTGCAGTCCAAGGTCGCCTATTGGCGGATCGCATAAATATAAATAAACATAAACATAGATGCTAGCAGTCTGCATTTTCCTGCCCGAAGCTCGAAGCTTGCCCCTTGGACCTTGGGCCGGCCGACTAGTGACTCGGGAGCGACTCACGGAATCCAACTTCGATGTCGAAATTGCGTTCCGAGAGTCCTTCATAGCGGTATGCATCGAGGAAGAGATGCCGGGGTTTCACATCGAACCAAAGGGCCGTATTTCTGGATCGACACCTATCTCTACCACGTCGTCGACTAGGCCACAACATTGAACATGCTGACGAGGAGCCCCCTTTTCTCCTTGTTTCTACATGTGTGGCTTCTCTTTGCGTCGGGTTGTTGGTGCCGACGCAGTAAGTTGGTATTCGGGCTCGTATAAGTAGATCATTACTATCTCCCTTCCCAAGGTAGATACTAGATACCCACAGAAACTCAGTAAGACATACGGTGAAACCCATGTAAACATTCAGTAGCCACATATAAACAGCCAACCAGCCCCATTGCCAGTCAATACAGTCTATCATGGTACCCTGGGCCACGGGCCACCTTGAATTTAGGATGATCCATGGGGAGCAACCCACAAATCTTCGACTACCTTCATGTGGACGATCGTCTGCTTTGCTGAGGCCGGTGTAGGGTAGGTCACCTCAGCAGACTCAGTAGTGCGGCACCGCCGTCGAGCATGCCGACGATGCGTCCCTGCCCATCAACAACGATTGACATAGAATCCTCGGGGGCAGAGGATGCGCCATCTTTGTGGCTGTAGGGGTAGATGGTGACCTCCATGAACGTCTTCTTGTTGCCGTAGTTGTCGTGCTCGCGAATGAAGGATTCTACCGGCCCGCGACCGCTAGCGACCCCAGTGGTCTTGCCATTGGCATCGAGCTGCTTCAGATGGCATATTTCGTCCTCCTCGACAATGCCTTTGATTGATAGGGATCACCAACCGGATATTTGGAGGAGCGGCTCTCGAGACGAGGATGCATTCTATGATGAAGTCGGCGCCAGAGATATTGTTTCCTAGATATAATGGTTAGACTACATAAACCTTGGTAAGATAGATCGAAGCGTACTGAGATGGACAACGTTGCCCTTGAGCCCATTGCAATCGATCTTGTCACGGTAAAGATCAATCAGAGCCCAATCCTCCGCAAATAGCTTGGGTCCGGCAGTGATAAAAATAAGGGGAGTGTGGATGGCATAACCAAGCACGCGCTGGCTCAGCGCGGTCCTATTCACCTCCGTGATCGTCTCCTCCGCCTTCGTTCACTTGCCCTGGAACTCCTGGTGTGCGACACCTCGTGACGACGCCCATGTGTATTCTTGCGCATATAGCCCATTACGGTATACGTGGGGCGGAAAAACGACGTGGTAGGCAATCAGGAGGAAGACCCGATTGCTTTGGCTGCTCTCGCGAAGGTACAGAGTAGCGGTGCCCTCGAGGCGAGGAATGGCTCGGAGAGCGATCTGAATGCCGCGAGCGGAGTAAAAGGGCTACGTATGTCGCCAGCAGGATCTAGGGGAACGTAGTTGAGAGGCTGAGGTCCGGTGGAGACGAACTTTCTAAAGACGATCTCGACCTCACGGGACAGAGCGTACTTTCCTCAGCGAAGCCACTGGGATCGATAGTCGACCACTTGACTTCGGGGAAATGACAGTGCATCTCGGATTGGGTGGTTGCAGACGGTCTCTCTCAGCACGCGTGGCGCTTCCGTGACCTTGCGCACCAGTTATGCGTCGACAGTTTTGTAGACGGAGATAGGATTCGTGGGTAGGAGTCGGAGGACAGTGGCGTGGTAGTAGGATTCAGAGACAGGCCTCATTGCTCCGTTGTCGAGCAGCGACGGGAACGTAAAAGGTGATGAATTCCTTGGCGCTATCCGCTAGGATGAGAAACAGATACGAGATGGCAAAAAAAATAGCAGGGGCTGACTGGTAAACGGGAAGTTGGAATAGTCCGAAATTGCCTGATGGTGGTGTCACAGTTAGATACCACTCTCAGGTAGGATCTAGAACGTTTGTATTGTGTCGTTAACACTAAGGCGCGCGAGGGAAATAGTACCAAGTGACCGAGGAAAAGACGAACACAATATTTCCGGTTCCGTAATTGTGCTACCAAGTACTTTTCACCGAACAATTTCCTATGCATAACCTTAAAATCAGTGGAAATTACAAGGGAAATGTCACCGAAGAAAAGACGAACAGTCTGCCTTTGTGGATCCGATAACAGTTACTTGTAGAATGGTCCCACTGGTGGGGATTGGGTCTTCATAGTGGACCGAGCCCGACTTATGTGCTCTGTCCGCGTACAAAAGTATAAGCATTGTCATCAGATGAAGATGGAGTTGACCAAGGTAAACTTACTTGACAGCACGACACAATTACACGAACGGTCACTGATATGGGAGTAACGATTCATTCCATCCCGAGGCGATGGGAATGGAGCCGAACAAGACCCAGGTCTCCGTACCCATCAATGTCGCAGACGTCCCTGCAAGGTCCGGACCGTCTGGCGCTCGGTCTGATCCGCTGTGACCACCCATGTTCGTGTCGGGCGCAGCCACTAGTCCATAACTTGGCAAAGACCGACAAAGCCGGTGGCGGGGATGACGTGTTCAGCGTGTTGTTCGTGAGCAACGACACATTGTTAGTATGGCCAGACTACAAGGTACGAACGCAGTAGCAGGCTCATGTAAGGTTACGTCTTGATCCACCATCCCTAGGACGTGGGGACCATGCAATCTCTCATAGCGACGTGAAGATAAAAAAAACGGTCTACAAAGAAAGTAGTGAGCAAATCGGCATTGCAACACCGAGACGAGCAACTTGAACGGAGGATAACGAGAGTAGCATCCTCTCCGTTGCCGAGCTCGGCATCGAGGCAGTACAGGTAAACAGGATGAACTGTCAATTACCAAACGGTAGGCATTCCGCGACCAGATTTGGTCGAGCTTCTCGGGCCGGAGCATAGTTTAAACCAGTGTTTCTATACAATCAACTCGACGATATGCTTGATATATGCATGATGGAAGCAGGACAGTAACGTCGTCGAGGTTGATATCATCAGTCATCATCAGAATTGTCCGCTAGTCGACCAAGCAACGAGCCATTGAAAGTGCCTGCAAAGGCCGGTCACTACAACGAACACCTTGTACAGTCGGGGAAACAACATACGCACGATTAAGCAAAGGTGGGTGTTTCCCGTGGTACGCGGTAAGGGCAAGGGAAGTTATCGAGGGTGCAGAGCTTGTCGAAGCCTAAAGAGACCCGGAACGGAGATAGGCATGGAATAGTACAACGTCCGAGAGGGTGTCGATGCGGGCGAGGAGACATACAATAATGTGAACGAATGTTGCGGCTACGGACTTGTCTGTCTGTCGATACAACCATGCGAGATGGCACGCGTCAGCATCGAGATGGACGCAAATGACCTGGTAGCTCTACTCACGCCCGGCATCAGGATTGTCTGCCGCTTTTTCTGACTCTGTGGGGTGAGCAAACCTTTGGGAGGTGAGGATGGTAGGGGTGGAAGTAGTGTTCGTGGATATTAGATTGCGACTGCGGCCTGGACGGGGCTGACCGCAAGCAAGCCCGACAGCGCTACCTCTGAGAACCATGTCAGTATGGCATCCAAGATGGATTCAGAGTGTCGGCATACCAGTAGCGTAGACGGACCAAAAAACATTGACATCAATCTTACCGCGCACAGTATGTAGGGCAGCCCACAACGACGGGACAGTGTGGCAGTGAGGGGAGAGAGGCCGGGGCTGGACAGCTGGAGGTCTCAGGGCGTGGCAGTGAGGTGAGGTCACGGGGTTGCTGGAGTGGGTCGTAGCATAGCATAGGCGCGGTGTAGAGCCCACCCGGGCCAGAGGCACTGTCGCAGGTCGGGGTAGTCAGCCATAGTCCCCCCTTCCCCTTTCCAACAGGCAACAGAGATGTGAGCAGGACGAGGGCCGCAAGGCTCGGCGTCGAGTTGCGTAGTCACAGCACCGTCTCATTAAGGTTTTGAGAAATGAGCAAACTCATTGGCTTTCGGGGAGGCGAAAAGCAGAGAGGCTGGGGAAATGGCGTTCGTGGACACGGCGGTCATTCTGGTTAACTGTTCGAATTTGCGGGGCCTCTGTTCAATATCGCACAGGTCACGTGGTCCTTGACAAGTCAGACGTTAAACCGAGATCATTTCCACAAGACAATGAAGCGATCAACTTGTGTGCTTTCAATCCATCGGAACCTCTCTGACGAAAGTGCACGAGGTGTTCCAACGAGGAAAGAAAACAACGACAGCCCAAGGTTCCACCCTCACGCTCCAATTGCCTCTGCAAACATTCTTTCAATCTCATCAATAGATGGATCGTCATCCAATTCTGGATCCCCAGAGCCCACACTGCTATCCGAGTTTCGACAGCGATCCTCTTCATACCGTTTGAAGTCTTCAAGCAGTTGCTCTCTGATGGATCGTAAAAAGGCCGGACAAAGTTCTCCATCGCGGAGAGGAAGACTGGGCCGAAACTACCCAGGGTAGACCTTCCCGTGAGAGCCTTTGATTGTGATCTTTTGCTCGGTAATCTCGTTGTAGACGTTGATGTACCGACTGCACATTATGCAGGAAAGCTTGGACAGCCCAATGTATGGTAAAGCATCCTCGATTTCGCGCTTGTCCATTGCCATAATGATGGCCAGCTCGGCATGGACTGCAGGTTTTCGCCGTTCTACCCAGCTAGCATCCAGCTCCTTTTCAAGCCATGCAATGAACGACTCGCGCACCTCTGCCCGATCCGCAAAAGTATAAACGGTTCCGTCCAGGGCAGCATTTAAAGCTAGTTGTATGGTCTGTCTAGATAGGTTGCAGTGGTATGGAGTTGTGGCCGGTGAGTCGAGGACCTTGACTGAGAAATTCCCATCTAAAACTTTGCGAAGGCGGCGCGACTAGGTCAGAACAAACAGCCTGTTAACCGAGATCACCAACGACATGATCTTCACTGCCCAACGCCGGAGCCGGAAACGTATCCCGTGTTCTGAATAAAAGATGTGGATTTCAATCACCCAATATGTCAGATTACGCACCATCAGCCAGCCATTGATCCGCATTGTCAAGCAATGTAAGCTTATTCTCGTCAAGGGGGTCTTTGAGAAGAAGATTGTGTTTCGTCCAGAACGAATAGATCTTTGAAAGCATTCGTATAGTGGCGAGGGGAATTTCATGCATGGCGTGCGCCTTGTCGACAGCCCGGATAATCATGTCCACGTGTCCAAGGAAGGTCAGCAAGACGATACGAGGCTCAGATCCGAAATGCGTCTCATCCAGCTCAATGTGCGCCCTGATTTCCTTCAGCTTATCCGCCCGTTTGAGGACGCGATACTCAAAGGTGTTGAATGAGTAGTCCTGGACAGCCTTAGAGATCCGGATGAGATCGTCCTCAAATTCCTTCGCGATGACCTTCGAGGAGCCATCCATTGGTGGTTTGTAAGGGGCTTCGCGAAGCATCGTAAAGATGGATTTCAAGTGCCGACGACAATGATCAGTCGCCCCTTGATCACGTTGGTGGTTGAAAACGATGTATAGAGTCGTATCTAGTACACCTCTATCGTCTTTCAAGCTGGCCATGGTGGCGGCGACGCTTCCGTGTCCCTATTCTCGCAGCGTGATACCGGCGACCGAATCGAGGAGTGTCTGTAGGCTTCGGGCAAGTGGGTTATCGACGCCGCGAATGCCAGATTGCTCATCAAGAGATTGGTGCCGTTTTGCCTCTCGAGGAGTCTTCGCCAGAAGCTCTGCGTAATATTCTGGATCGTCTAGAGTGATGGAGAGCATTGACAATACTGGTGACACTGGTGTGGCATGTGACCGTTACTTGTGTCGCAGTAATTCCGAGTCAACAGCCTCGCGGGCACTGGACCCCAGATGCAGCTTCGGGAGCCGCACAGATGAGGTTGGAGAAGTATGCCAATAGACAAAAGGGCGTAGATTCCTGACAAAGTAAGGTACAGGGGCAGGATTGCTAGGGGACGGCGATAGTGGCTATGTATTTCAAAAAGTTACTGAGAGCTGTATAGTGAAGGAAACAGGCAAGATCGAAGCATTTCGTGCCCTGGAAAGCACATGAAGAGTAACAAAAAACCCCACCTCGGAGGCAGCGAGGTTCCGCATCCCCTTGAACAGGTTGCCCTATCACACGTGTGTATGCGGTGCGCATAGATACCAGCAAACAGCATGGCGTTGCACGAGAAGCGACGAGGCACTCAAATGCTTCGGCGACTTTTGTGGCAAAGTGCACGTGTCCTTATGTAACTAAATGAGAGTGGGCACCGCCGACAGGCATCTTACGACCAGTCACCGAGCGGCGTCGGAATGTTGCCAGAGAATTGATAGATGAACTGGACTGGAACCTATCCCCCTCTGTTTCTTCTTCAAGTTGGTCACCGATGTTAACACTGATCTCTGGCACACGAACCGAACCTAGCTTGGATAAAATTTTGCTCCCAGCAAGGTGATCGTTCGCCGAGAAAAAAAAATTTTAATGCACAAACGAACAATTTGACAGAAGAGTGAGGGAAGTTTTTGATACTCAACTAGAAGAGTGGATTAAGTGTGACTAGGTAATGAGGTACTACTAGTAGTAACCTCGGAGGAACTTGAATGGCCTGCAAATTATTGTAAGTAATCCGCGTGTAGAATGTAGTTATGGTGGTCACACTAGTCAGTACTAGTCAGTCGCCACACAATTGCTGTCGCCATCTCAGTTGTGGTTGCCACACCATTGCGTTGTCGTCTTGTTAATGACGATGAAAGGGGGATTGTGCCAGGGGCGGCGGCCCCGCGGCGGCTTCATCGGATTGCCTGCCAGTGAATGGTGATTGAACGTTACATCAGGAAACCGGTTGGGAGTTGATATTACCAGATGGAACTTACAAACATGTGCAAAGCTGACAAATGAGGTAACTACCAGTTCATGGAATATCAGGACTTGCAAGGGGGCCAGCAGGAAGCTTGAGGTTTAGAGGTGGGCCAGAAGAGGGAGGTGCCAATGATAATGTCATCCAAGTGCTGATATAGTTGGTGGATGATTATGATTACTCTGAGATAATGAATTGGTGTTGTCGAACTTATGGCATTAGGATTTCCTAAGATAACTACCAGATCATGGAATATCAGGACGTGCAAGAAAGGCAGGAGCTTGGACATAGGATAGAAGAATGAGATGTTAATGACAATGTTATCTCGGAGAAATTCTGGTCAGGAAGTTATTATATATTGTCTCATCAGTAATCATCAATGTAAGTACATGGCACCCCCAGTTCTCAGTTCAAGCTCATGAAAACATACCTCGAATTGCACGTCCAACGACTCGGTTCCGAACAAGTGTACCATCCATCCGTGCCACCCAGCCCTGCTCCGCCAAATCCTCCTTTTCCATGGCGTAAGAACCCTGTCTGCGAATCTCCTTTGTGTCCTTGTGCCCCGAACCAGCCGTGGCGTCTGTCTGATCCTTTATTAGCACGTGGCAGAGGTCCAGGACGCTGTCCACATCGCCGGGCGTCTCGATCACGGTTTCGTTCTTGAGCACGCTCGAGACAACGCTATGTGCTAGCGAGCGCCGTGTTGAAAAGAGCTGTTGGGCGAGGAGCGGGACATATCGGGGTATGGCAAGTAAGGTGAACACGGATTGGTATGAATTGATCGGAGTGACAAGTAGCGCTTCGAGGTTGGCCGCAGTTTGAGGAGCGTATAGATCTGGGCTGTAAGAGATGGGCGTTAGAGACGGGTATATATGCTGCGGCGAACATACCTGTTGGTGTACTCTTTGATCTTGCTGTGTGCGAATCCAAGTATCGCAGGCAGGATGCTCTGGTGGTACACATCTAGATTGACACCGTCAAGTTGGGAGAGCCTGATGAGATTTGTCCCAGCAAGGATCTACAAATCCCAGAGCTCCATTTCGTGTTTCTCATGGTCGCATGAGCGACCTTTGTGCTGAAGACGTACCCGGAGCTCATTCATTCGATGAAGGTGGTGAGAACAAATGATGGTGGTAGCGTTGGGCTCGAAGCAACTCGGCAGGGGTGGGAAATGAGCGAGCGCGATCGATACAGCAGGGAGGCGATGGATGACGGCCAGTTAGCTTTATGACGACATGGCAATAATGGGGGACGAGCGGGCCGAGGCGAAGTAACAGGAGACGAGGGACTGGGCCCGCGACGACAAGCTGGTGGCGGGAGATGGGCGGGCTGGATGAAAACGACACGATAGCGGCGGAGGGCGGGATGTTGGGATCAAGACCTCACAGTGGAGGTGGAATGAACGGGCAGGGTTGAGAACGAGTCGTTGGACTAGCGACAAGACTGCGACGGCGGGAAACAAGCAGGCTGGGTTGAGCGGCATGGCAACGACGAGGAACGAGCGGGTGGGGTCGAAATAACGATGATGGTACTTACGTGTGGCTCTCCAGAGCTTCAAGTTCATTACTTTGACGAAATAAGTTCATCGTCACGCATCAATCCCAGCGATGACGAATTACTTTTTTCGTCACCTGTGTCACGCGTCACACGGCCTGACGAATTCATTGGATTGCCAGGGTACAGTAGTATGCTGGTGGAGACATGACGAGCATATGAGATAGATAGATATACACAGAGTTTATCGCCCCTGTTGATCTAGTGGCCCAAATCGCCGTCAGCGGGTTTGTCTTGTCATTGCCATCATCCCTGTCACCTGCTGATGTTCCTGGTCGCCCTAGGCATCGTCTCCATCTGTCTGGTGGCCCCGTTCACATTCCTCTGTCTTCCTTGACTCGAAGTCACTTGGATCGCCCCCAGGTGCTCTATCTCGACTCGGTGCGTTCGTGTCGCCGAAGTGCCCTACCTCGTTGTTCCTAGGGCCTCTCCCATGGAATCTGATGCGGTTTGCACACTAATCTGGCACTGCACTTTTCCCTTGTCATCTCCTGACTCGTTCACTCGCCTCAACCCTCTCCTGGTCCTGTACCTCAACCGGTGCGTTTGTCTCGTCTCAGTGCTGGTCCTTGCCATTCATAGGTCATTCCATGTGTCCTTAGGAGTCACCCTTCTGGACATCTGGCTCGATTGAGCTCAGGCTCTGCTGGTGAGTACTTTCTCATCCTTTGGTCTGATCGACCTCGAGTCTCTACTAACGGGTTCTGCTTCATCCTCGGCTGCTTCGCATCGTCCTCGACACGTCCAGAAGGTCTCGATGCGACCGCTCCAACTCCTTGGTCGCTTAGCTCGAGCCAAGCCCTCTTAGGTGAGTCCTCTGTCTGCTTGCTCCAAATGTTCTGGGATGCATTCTGACGCGTTTGACACCTTCAGTCGTCATCTGATGTCATTAATTCTCCTCGATGCTCCTGACATGTCCGCTTCAGCGCTGGTATGTGCCTCGTTGATGCCTGTCGACACCTTCCACTGTTTCTCCTCGAGCTCGACTCGGATGTTTGGGGGCTCGTTCTCATACTTGGGTGGTTCAGCATGCTCGTCTAGACGTGGTGGAGGGTCATGGGGGTCCCTAGGTACATCCCTGTTGATTGCTCATGCCATGCACTGACCATCTGTGACAGCCGCTACCATTGATCATCTGCACAGTCTCACGCTCGTTCTCTCCCCCTTGATCAACACATCACACTCCATCCGCAACCTCTCCTCGTAGTCCTGTGGGTCCTGGTGGGGCTCCTCCAACCCCCTCGCTGACTGCTGCACCTGCGTTTCGGTTCGCAGCGCTTCTGCCTCACTGCCAAGTCACTGGCAGTTTGCAACTTTGATCAAACCGGCCGTCTTCAGCTTCTCATACGGAGTTGTCAGGTGGTGTAGCTGGTGCAAGTGAGTCGTCTAGTGGGTCCTCGAGTTGTCCTCAACACTGACTTGACCTCATAGTGTTGGATTTGGAGCAAGCTCGGGTGCAACCACGAGCGTTAGTATTGGACCGCTTCGCAAACTGATGCGCGCTGTCAAGTCTTGTTTCCGGTTCGTTTATCCTTTCGTGATACTTACTTATTATTGCATTCGTACTGTGACTGACACACTCCGTGCTCGTGCATGAGCCATGGCCCAAACACGTCACGTCATGTCTGATTTCGCCCGTACGAGTATTTAGTTCGACGCATGTATGGCGACGATCCTTAGTCCGTTTTCCGCGCACGACAACTGAGGTGAGCTAAATACACTTTGTATTTCATACCTACTCAAGCTGACACTGCACGTAGTAGTCCGCTGTCTCTCTCAATAGCTGTCGCACGCACGATATAGCTGCTTTACGTAGTCAACGACCTCAGTGCATCTGCCTATGGGTGAAGGACGGGTTGGTATTTAGCTTGTGTACCATTAGAGGCGGCGTGAGTTGGTGCATCAGGGGCAATGGATTGTTTTGCGGGCTGTAGGCCCATCTTGTCCGTCTTTTGAGCGTGGGAAGACTTGCCGTGGTCAAGGAGCCCTACACTGACATAGACGGGCTGGTATCCAGACTATCTCCCTTCGGCGGCGGATTTCACTCGCGCTCTTATCCTTCTTGTTGATGGGCTCCGCTCGGGACGTCTCGACTCGGTCTCTGTACGTCTCCAAGGCTTTGATCGACTCGTGTTTTTGCTCCTGCAAATATCGCATGACCTTCATCATTTGGTCGGCTTTTGGATTATTAGTACTCTCTTTGTGCGATGACGAGCTTCTTACTCGACTGTCGAACATTGAGGGCGGT
>JBBPTU010001558.1:0-11667 GCA_038094295.1 Tylopilus aff. beelii
AGGTCGCATTCGAGTCGAACAAGCTGTAGGAAGGCGAGAAGGGTAGCGCAGTAGCAGCAGCAGGGCGGGAGGCGGGCTACTAATATGTATATTTGCATAGCTGCTACTATGAGCGCGAATAGATTCATATTTCTGCATATAACGTCCTAGTAAGAGGAGGAGGGACGGGACGACTCGAAGAACGCTATGTAGGGCTACGGAGAATCTAGGGCATAGTATAGGATGTGCACGACTAGACTGACATACGGAAAGTACCTAGTGAGACGCCCATTTACTATGTCGGCACAAGCCCGTCTATTAAATAGGGATACCTACGACTACCTAGCTTCGCATATGGTCAATTCTCACTGGGATTGACCTCCGGCAAGAATTCATGAGGCAGTCTCCAACTGCTAAGGGGCGGCGGCATACGAAGGGACCACGGAAGGCTCTTGGATGTTGAACATTTAAGGAGGATCTTACGGTCGATATTCGACAACACTGAAGTCTGTTCTTGTCGCTCTCTCAGTACATGTTTGCTTCGCATCCGAGTCAGCCTGATCCAGATTGCACACCTGGTTCAACTATCGACTATGCCACGGAGACCAGCACTGTCGTAGAAGGTCACTCGACCTCATATAATCCTAGTAGAGGGCTAGAGAGCGTAAGCAAAATTCCTTCTGCCTGCTTTAACCCGTGCCGAAAATGTCAGCAGCTCGTACAGCACTCTGCAGATGTGTGGTCACCTGATGCACATTACAGCTGGTCTCAACTCGCTGTGAATGCAACCAGCTGGGAGTATTCATCCCCTTTCCAGCAAAGCCAACCTTTCGGCGAAGTGGGGGCCCCGTTTTGGAATGCCACATTCACCCCAGTGACTGCATTGGTATGTCCGACATGAACGTCGTGTAATGGTGCATTGGACACGAATCTGAATATGTGTAGATCGGAACCTCTGGCTTCAGCCAAAATCCCCCGGCGATACAATCAACTCAGACAGACACCCAAACAACCTCAGTGCAGACCACTCACTCATGTCTGGCAATAGCGTCCTGCCAGTGGGATCGTGGGGGGAACTCTGGACAGAGTTGCGGTATCCATATTGCGTGCGAGGACGTTCCGACACACTTCAGGGACGCACACGGTATCAAGAACCTAGGCAAGAGTGCCCAGATTACGTGCATTTGGGATGGGTGTCACAAGCAGGTCGCTCGACACAGTTTCGTCCGGCATATTCGAGAACGCCATTTAGGCCACCGTAGAGGCCAGAAACCGTATCTGTCCGGAAACTGAGATATGTCAGAACCATACCATAAAGATCACTGAGTAGTGTAGATCTTTCGGAATCAAACTGCTGGCATATATTTGGTAATAACAATGGACTTTTTTTTGCGGGTTGGCCGAACAGGGTATAGTCGTTGTTAAACGTGACTTGAGTATTGAAGTAGAGTTATCCTCTGGAAGAGGACCAGGGCAGCACCTGGTGACTCACCTACCCCGCATTCTTGCTACCTTTTTGATAACACTCTTTGCGACGAAACTCTACGGCAACATGGGCCAATGCTAATGACAAAGCACACTGGCACTGTCGGGAGTCAGCATCCGATGCTTAACGATGACCATGAAGATCGACACGGCAGAAACTGACCAAAGACCGGGCAATTTCGATAGCGTAAAGAATGGTTAGGCGACCATCAAAGCCCCGCGCGTCATCGAAGACGCTTGTCATGGTTTCAGTGGAGCCAGACGTGCACCGCCACAGCTCTTCCACGACTCGGACGATGAGCACGCTCGCCCCGCGCCCGCTCCGTGCGACGTTCTTGCCCTCCGTCAACGCTCTCCTCGCCGCCCTCGCTCTTCCTTTCGCCATCGATCACCCGACCGACCTCACTCCTTCGCTCCTCCTCGCCATCTTCGAGTCCCTCATCAGCGCCCGTCTCCCCATTCCGTCTGCGGTCCGCCAGTCCCGCACGCGCGATGCCAAGGCTCGCGCTATGCTTGTCCTCTTGGGTGTCCTCGAGTGTGACGTCCTTCGCGGGGGAACCTCTTCTGACGCGGATCATTCCATTGCTGCCTCCAACGTGGACGATTCGGTGTTAGGTGGGGCAGGTGGTGTCAGCGTCGACGGTTGGGTCGACGAAATCGGGCTTGGTGAGGTTGATCCAGAGCAGCTCGCAGATGGTGGCTGGGAGGAGACTATCTTTGTCGGTGAGCTCCTCTGTTGGCTTGCGCGCCGGAGAGGCATCTTGCCCCGTACGAAATCCGCGCATCGACACTCACAACGCTCTCTCTACTCGAACCACCATTCGTACGGTACAGAGGAAGGCGAGGGAAACACGGCGGACTTTTCTACGTCTCTCCTTCTTCGACCCTCTTCCTCGCAAACGTCGCGGTCCCCACGACTACGGTCTCCTTCCGCGTTTATCGACAACACCGATGCTGCAACCGAGGCTGACTTCTCGGCGCTGTCACACATCACAGACATTCCTCGACATCCCCTTGTCCACTCCCCCGAGCCTTCCATCTCAGCGTCTGCTACGACAGGCACGGACCTCTCTATCCGCGCACGCAGCGTTTCATCACGCACGAGCGTGTCCAATCCACATGATGATCCAGACGAGTTTGAAGAAGCATCGCAAGACACGGTACAAGCGTATGATCCCCGTCGGATGATCCAGGACGCAGAGGAAGACGACGATCAGCCACCTACCTTCCGTCCGCGGTGTATACACGAACTCGAAGATCCGTCATACCTCAGCGCATTGGCTGGACCCTCTTCGTCGCTTGCCACGGAGGATGAGGAACAGTACAACGACGACCCAGATATGCCTCCAACCCCAACACCACGACGGGTCCGTCTCACTGGTTGGATCGAAACGGTCGATTCTGCCACTGAGCTCAGTCAATTTGCAGCTTCTCGTACTCACTCCCGATCACACGCGTTTAATGCGACCACTAGTTCAGGTATGGGGCCGCCATCTCGATCACAACCGCATGAGCATGCGTTCCGAAGCGAATCGTCGCGTACGCAAACTGAAGTTCCATCGCGTCCCTTGGGCAAACTGCGCATACCCCGTCCTGTATCCCCTTCGCCGTCCCCACCTCCATCCCCGCCCCCATCCACCTCGTCCAAACACCCGCTAACACGCTTATCTCTAAGTCCGCCTCCTTCCTCGCCTTCCCCCGAAAACTCTGATCCGCCGTTCGACGTGTCCTTCGCCACATTCAACAACACGAGTACGCCTGCGAAACCCAGGCCGCCACGGCGTCCCAAAACTGCGGCGCGCCACCCAATCACGCTTAACGTACCCGCGGGCGGAGGGACCACACACCTCCACCGCCCCGACCGCTCTCCCTCCTACACGCCTTCCCCACCTTCATTCTCGGGACCCGGCAACCGCCGGAACGGTACCGGCGGCAACATGGGTGCCGGTCCGACCGGATCCGCGGGGCCGACACCACGCGCTTCGCGGAACGCCAGCGCAGGGCGCACGATCCTCGCGACGTCCCCGCCTCCGGTCGCGCTCGGCTCGACGACGACGACAAACACGCTCCTCACGGAACGCGCGCGTCTGTTGACCGAGTTGGCTGCGCTCAAGCGGGCGCGGGCGGCGAGCCAGTCTCAGGCTGGTGGGTCAGGCGTGTCAGCGGGGTCACGTGCTGATGCTATCGTCGGTCGGCGCGTCGGCGTCGAGGTGATGCGATGACGGTGGGAGGCCTTGTATTTTATGCGACGAACGCGACGAGCTTGTTTATTTGGGCTAGGAATAAGATAACATAATCCGACTTGTACGAGGCTTTCACGTAGCATACAAGCTATACTATACTGCGTCTGGGGACCTGGACGGAAAGGACATGTCGGGTATTTCGTGCATGGTCTTCCTTAGAGGCAACATGTAGGTGGCGATCTAATGATTGTGAATGACACGAGAAGATGGAAATGGGTCGAGGATGAACAACGGTTGAGCGTGCTACTGGAGTCACTGAATGATTAGTCCGCACATTGGTGTCGAGGTGATCTGGTGAAGGGATGAGCGGTGGCAATCCGGAACAGCGACTAGGATGACGACACATGAAGAGGCTTGGATGGACTAGGTGACGAACAATGTAAAAAGTAAAACGACACAGCACGGTGAAGACAACATACCAGTGGGAAGAACAATGATGGCAGGTGATATCACATCACAATATGTGCACCACCGCCGTACGGGCGTCCCTGGAAAAGTCGATCTCGCGTTGAATACCTGGAACGACGATCTCGTGCTCAGCAGCAACTCGCTTGAACTCGACGCCAGATTTCTGCTGGAGTAACAGCGCACGGAAGGGCTGTTGCAAACGAGCAACTAGCCGTAGCGCTTGCATATATTTGTCCTCCGGAGCAGACGGTGCCGTGCGCAAAGGAAAGGAAGGTCCAGATCCGTCGTCCTCCGGACCAAATTGGAATCCATCGTCATCGACCTCGTCGACTGTCGTTGATTCCCGTTCGAAACAGTCCAGCGTAGCGCAGAGGTTACGGATCCATGGGTGAACGAGGATGAGTTTTCCAGGCTCGTTCGTCGACAACTTATTTGATGTCTGGAAGTCTACCTCGCCGATCCCTGGTACCCGAGCACGGTAACGAATTTCTTGACCAACCCCAAAATTCTGTGTACCAAGCCTGCGGACTTTGAAGACGATGCACGGTAAATGAAGTCCACGGTGGATGAAACTGGGTGGAGAGAGAGAGGTAACTTTGTTACGGTCATGGAATTGGGGAACGTCTGGTCGAGGGAACAATAGCTTTATGTAACTCAGGATTGCTGGTTTCCATTTCTGGATGCTGGATGGCAGGTAAAGTGTCTAGAGGTTGATTATACACAGCCAGAGACGCGGGGAGACAGCTGTTATATGGCGAAGGCTCGCCAGCCCAGTCGAGTACAGTCACTTCTCCTGATCGTGACACGATCTCCTCCAGAAGGTGGCCAAGCGCAGCATATCCTTCGCGATAGTCGGGTCAGATGTCACTCTTGAAGATCCCGATCAACGAGTATGCGATATCCTCCTCCCTCGTTGCATTCCGCATCGAAGCTAACCTCAACTTCTGCCTGACGGTAAGTTCGTCTGGACTAAATGAGATGATTGTCTGGCGAGCAATCCCAATAGCATCTGCAAGTTCTTGCATGATCTCTGGCGACTCCTTGTGATTGCGCATCGTGTCGCCACGATACGGTTTCCACTCTCTCGTGTAAAATCGGATCGCCTTGGGCGAGAGAAGCTCTTGTGAGGTCCAAGCGCGCGTCAACCACTTGCTGTCTTTATGTAAGGCCGAGAATGGCAGAATGCAGCTCGACGTCCGTGAGGTATACAAACGCTGCCGCAGACGATTCATACCACCTGTACATCATTTTGAGAGACTGGTTCAGAACCATGCTGATCGTTTTATCGATGTAGCACGTATCGGACCACGCCCAGCGATGCCCATCCACACGAACAACCTCACAGAAGGTCTGCAACTTGTTGTTGAGAGGCGAAGATGAATCCAGCTCCCAAATGCTTCCGGCCCTCTCTATATCCTGGAGCAAAGGCTCTTCCCCTTCCCACACATGTGAGAGTGTCACGTATTCGAAGTATTTTTCCACCGCTCGCTGAACGGCTGCGTTGCCCAACCTTCCTGCCACAGACCAAGGTAGTTCGTTTAAACCATGTTCTAACTTGAACATATCTGCTCGTTTCCGGCCATCACACAGAACGCCGCTTCAAACATCGATAAGTACGAGTGGGGATGTCTTGATCGCTCGATGAATGAGGCTGTCGATGGTCTCCAAAGCACCTGGAAAATTAGCTACGAGATAACACATTAAAGTCAATACAAAGTGTAGGTTTTGACACTCACAATTCTGTAAAAACGGAAAGCGCCAGACTATCACACTCAGAACAACATCGACGGGCGGGAATGCTTACATTTGTGCCAAGATGCAAATACGGCTCAGGAAGGACGCCACACAAGGTACGGAGTGTCACTTTAGCATTCTCTTCTCCTGTTGCAACGCAGTCATTGTTAGGGGACAGGGCGATCGACCAAACACTACCACCGTGCTTGATAGTGTTCCCGATGGGTTTTCCTGTAAGGATGTCCAAAAAGGAGAGCGACCTGTCTGCAACGATAGCAGCAAAACTTTCGTTTCTCGATAGAACTATGGAGGCAGTTATTTGGCTGTGAGGAACAGCCCAGTGACTAACCAAGGATCCTGATGATGCATCGAACTGTTTGACTTCGCCGTATGAGATAGCGAAGAGTTGACAACCATCGGAGGTCCAGATAAGTGGAGAGGATAGGCCTGCATGAAAGTCGAATGGAATGTACAACAGTTGCTCGCCGCCTTCACTACCATAGATGTGGATTGACTGATGGGCCGTGCCAGCGGTTGCGATGTGGTCACCGCTGCCTGGAGAGAATTGCACTGCCACCACCTGACCGTCGTGCGTTATGTAAAGGCCCCAGGAGTTTTTCGCACGACGGCAAGCTCCAGATGAACACCTGCCAGTCATTCGAACCTGTCGCAAACTTAGTTGAGTCAGGTGAAATGTCCACCGAGAATACTGCCCCTTTGTGTCCTTCCAGTGCAACGTCGAAGACC
Organism: Tylopilus aff. beelii; assembly: GCA_038094295.1. Taxonomy (NCBI): domain Eukaryota; kingdom Fungi; phylum Basidiomycota; class Agaricomycetes; order Boletales; family Boletaceae; genus Tylopilus; species Tylopilus aff. beelii. Next base: position 6,597 of record JBBPTU010001558.1, read on the forward strand.
ATTTGCGTCTCAGCATCCCAAACCCTGGCATATCCCCCACCATCTCCCTTATAGAGTCCACACACAACCCACTTGCCATTCGACGAGAGCGCGATGGCAAAGATTTTTGCATTTCCAATCCGCACGGGGTTTCCAACCTGCTGGCCGTTGTCCGCTCGCCATTGCCGGAGTACTCCCTCGTCGCCACCACCTAACACCTGCTTACCATCCTTGGTCAACAGGACTGAGTTTATTGGATGCCGACCATCGATTTCGTCGACAGTGTACTACTGGTATGTATCGGAAAACTATCAGGTCATCTTTCCAAAATTATCAAGAGTAAATAACCCCATGAGAAGCAAGGAATTCGAACCAGGACTTGTCAAATAGTGCGCTAAGCACCAAGGTGAATATAAAGAACACGTTGATCGAGTGTTATCTCAGAACTCGACATCATTCTCATCGTCTTGTTGAGCGCAAATGCAGCCCGCGTATAGTCTAGACGACCCGATTCCGTGTCCAGGATGTGCTTGTAGAACCTAGATGTGATCGCGTTCGTGACCGAATCGTCCACAGACCACATCGTCCCGATAACAGATCGGAATCCGAGGTACTGCATCGCCGACGCGAGGTGAATCGACTCGTCAGGGCTCTCCTCGTCCCCCACCTTCGTCCGACACGCAGAGAGGTATGCGAATTCAGGGTTATCCAACTCGCAACGGATGATCTGCTCGATCGTGAAATGTCCGTCCCGGAGAGCGAACGCAGACTTGAATGGCTCTGTCCGGTTCGGGAGACCGTGGCACGCGAGATGAACCCATTCGCTCTTCGCTAGTGCCTCGGCGACCAGCGAGATACGTGACTCTTCACCCTCGATCTGCTTGAACGTCGCAGCACCTTTGACGTCCTCACCAATCCTCGTGAGCTCGGCGCTGACAGACAGTAGTTCCCTCTCCCCGACAGCTTTCGCCTGGCCGATGGCGATGAACCGTTTCACGTCGCCTGCAGAGTTAGAAGTATGAGTCCGTCTGGCGCGGATGAGGGCACTCAAGGTAGGGGTGTAAGAGGAAATGTACAGATCGGGGAGATTCTTCTGGCCCCCACGATATGGCCCGGCGGCATGCAAAGGGAGGTCCGAAAACTCGGCAGTAGGACACCACCAGATCCGGCGGGATACAATCGGACGGATTTCCTGGAGGGCACAGACGACGTGGGAGACGACATCTTCCCAGAGTTCGCGAAGAATTACCCCAACAGTATATGTGATGTCCCTCGTAGTTCCTCGCCTAGGCAATCCAAGGAACCTTGACGATAAAACTTTGACGTACTCCCTGGTGATCGATAAAGGAATGTGAACTGGATCGCGATCGTGGGTGACGATGAGCGCATCGCAACCATATTGGCTTGCATTCACGATAATGACAGGACCCTCTCTGGCCGCATGTCGAAGGTCTGAGAAGAGCGAGGGAAGAAGGAAACGAGAAAGGTCAGGTAACTGTCGGATAGCAGTTACGACGCTCTGTATCTCATTATTGAGATGGTATACGTGATCATGTTGGTCTTTGTCGGAGGAATGGAGGGCCTCGCGGATGAGGATGGTCAGATCGGAGAATTTCTTCGCCAACCTCTCTCCAGCGAGGCCTGACACGATAACGTCGTCGAGTGGTGAATGGAGACGAGTGAGCTGGTTCCAGAATACACTCCGGCCTTGCTCGAGGAGTTCAACCGCGCGTTCTAGCGAGTGGTTACGTAGACAAGCTGAGAATGCATCAACGGCGAGTGATGACGTGTGCTTTTTGAGTACGACGAGATGCTGTGGCAAGGAGGGAAGAATGGAGAGATGCTCGACGAGTAATCGAAGACATGTTTCATATGCGAAACAGGTAGAGAAGTGCTTGAACCTTTCAGCTGCGCCCACCCATGCTCTACAGCCATCTAAATCGCCCGAAGACACTGTATATGACACATCTGCGAACTGAGAGTAGAGACTAAATGCATCCTTCAAGTCATTTGACTATCGCAACAATGAGAGTGGGATATGAGATAATGTGCAAGGCAGCTCACCGATGTGTTAAGATTGTATCGCTCAGTGAGCCAACATGTAACAGCCTTTAAAGACTTCCATCGTTCCGGGTGACCTTGAGTCTGCAGCGCAAGAGCTTCCTGCCCAAGTACAATAGCCTCATTCAAATCCGAAATCGCACCTGACTTGTCATAGCGAGTGGAAAGATAAATTCCGAGGTTGATCAAAGATCCAGAACGAAGAGGGTGGCCATGTGGGTGCAGTGTAAGGGCTTCTCTATGGAGGGTAATGACCTCATCCAGAGTAGAAATCATACCAGAGTTCTGGTAGGACTTGTGGAAACGAGCTGCAAGGTTGTTCAAGGCCATCGAACGGGAAGGGTGGCCTGGCGGGCGCAATGTGAGAACTTCTCGGCCGAGGGCAATCGCCTCGTCAAGATCCGACAGTGCACCAAACTTAGCATAACGCGTGGAGAGACGAATTCCAAGGTTGTTCAGGGACTTCGAGCGGGAAGGGTGGCCTTTGGGGCGTAATGTGAGCGCTTCTCTGCTGAGGACAACCGCCTCGTCAAGATCAGACACTGTACCGAACCTCTCGTAGCGAGCAGCGAGACGGTTTCCGAGGTTGCCCAAGGATATCGAACGATCAGGGTGGCCTTGCGGGCACAGAGCGAGAGTTCCCCGGTCGAGTGCAATGGCCTCATCAAGATCCGAAAGTACACCGAACCTCTCGTAGCGAGTGATGAGACGAGATGCAAGGTTGTTTGAAGACATGGCGCGATCAGGATGACCATGTGGGCATAGCGAGAAAGCTTCTCGGTCAATCTCGATGGCCTCCTCGATATCCCCAGTTTCACCGAATTGCATGTACCGGGCAGAGAGATGGATTGCAAGCCGGGTTAATGTTCGAGATCGCTTGTAGTGGCCGGGTGGGCACAGCTCCAGTGCTTCACGATCGAGCCCGATCGCAGAATCGATATTCCTCTTAGCTGTCCTTCCATCTCGGTCAAACTGACCGGCGAAAAATTGCGCTCGCAAAAGTAGTTGATCGACTGGCAAGCACATTTGAATTAATTCCAACACACTAACATGATGAAATTGGTACCTGCTGAATCCATGCTACGGGGCAAGACTGAAATGCTATGAATATACTCGTTAGCCCTGCATATATGGTCACCTTCCATGTCCCGCCCGCGAATAGGGAGGAATACCGACCTGTTGGCTCGTCGTGGTTGGATTGACGCGAAGACTCGTGACAGCTGTGGGATGCCGTGCACGCGTCGAGGACAAGTCAAGGTGATTGTACACACGTCTCAAGGTTCACGACAATGGTAGGGTGCGTGTGTGGGTCGAGGGCTTGGAGGTCGAGGCGACGATACCCGCGGACGGTACAATGTTTATATTATCATCCTCTGTCGGAGTCTGCCGTTCACTTCATTTCGTGTTACTGCCACCGAGCACTTTCCAGTGATCATAAATTCGATTCTACAACACAGGGTTTGCCTGAAGAAAACCATACGGATAAACTAACCTATCAAAACATCCCATTCTATATGAATCTCTTTGGATCTCGCTTTCTAGACTGCGTGCACTTGCCCTTCGTTTACCATCGAACGCGAAAATAGCTCACCAATGATTTAAGAAAAGAGGTGATCTGATGACGGGACGGGTGGACGACAGTGGCACGGACGGGATCTCGTGTGGTATAGAGTATAAATGGGTAGTGAATGCGACCGAACAGGGTGGACTTCCAAAGTCCTGTGGCAGAGGGCGAGGTCCAATTGTCCCGAGTCCCGTGTGACACAGGCCAACAGGAGAGAAATAATCGCTGACAACTGTCCGACCCTTCTCCAATTCACATATAATCGCGCCGTTCATTCGATTGGGTCTATCTTGGAGTCAGGTACTTGAAACATGCATGAATGGAAGCCACTCACCAAGTGGCGCCCTAACCACCAGGCAGCTTCGTGCAACGCTAGCATAGCCTCACGACAATCCAGCCCTACATCTCTTACGAATCGCTCCGCATACGCTCTTGTCCATCCCACACACAAGGCGCTGTTTCCTCGGGGCAGTACCACTCAATCGATGCCCTCGTCTCTGAGACGCCGCATGGGCTGCTCCTGCGCTACTTGGCAACTGCGGTGTGGCAGTGAGGGGAGAGAGGCCGGGGCTGGACAGCTGGAGGTCTCGGGGCGTGGCAGTGAGGCGAGGTCACGGGGTCGTCGGAGGTTGCCGGAGTGGGACGTAGCATAGCATAGGCGTCGTGTAGAGCCCATCCGAGGCACTGTCGCAGGTCGGGGTAGTCAGCCATAGTCCCCCCTTCCCCTTTCCAGCGGTCACTTTTTTTAAAGAAGCCTGCAGAGGTGGCGACAGCGTAGTGGGTGTTTCCGCGCGCATCAGTGTTGCTGCTTTGGTCGGTCGTGTTTAAGAAGGGACGGATGTTGGTGGTCGAGAATGCCAGTGCGACGGCTAAGGCAAAGGAAGTAGCTGGCTTTATGGTTATTCTGGTTGGGGCGGCAGCAACATCCACGGTCCTGGAGGTAGTCCACTGTCGTGTAATGATCATGCCTATAGGAGTGCACTCCCCGCCTTGGTGTTGGATCTGGAGAGTCATTCGCGGCAGGAAGTTTGCAGCTGAGTGGTGCTGGAATAACCATCCTCAAACGTGTCAGATCGCAAGCCCAAGGTGGCCCGCGTCGGGCCGCGACAAATCGCCCTTGGACGTTCAACGTTCACCACGTCCGGGTTCTTCAATTATCGCTTTGATGGGCTAACAGCCTTCTTGCTCCGCACGTAGTACCCGTCACCCGGGGGACATGAGCAGTATGTCAATCATTTGTGGTCACAATTTGCGACCAAGGCAGACGGACTTGGGAATGTAGGGTTGGCCTTCTAAGCGACGTTGACAAACGGCAGGGCGGTGGAAGATACGGCGGCGGAATTGAATGACACATTAATGAGAAATGGAGCGGGAGAGCTTTCAATGGAGTCCTAGGTCACCGGTCGCCAGTCACCTATAAGTCAAAATACAGGATAATTCCTTGGGCACTTTTCGAAGACAGAAAGA
>JBBPTU010001559.1:0-11657 GCA_038094295.1 Tylopilus aff. beelii
CGGACCTAGCAGTGTAATCTAGTATCAGCCCTTGATGAGATAATCCAGTATTATTTTGAGTTTTTCTAATTATTCAACTTTGAAAGTGATTGCTATATCTTACCAGAAATCCTGGGCTCCCCTGATAAAGCTGTGGCCAGTAACTCCTCTTGCGTCGCCTGTCAGTGGATGGCCAATTTCTATTGTACCCATCTGCAAGAAGTCTCCAGTGTCTTCCAGTTTACTCCTGCTTTTATATCCTGATGACACTAACAGGATCCCAGACAGCAACAGCGTTCATGGCTTGGGTCGACAACGCAAAATTCTTCATCGGTTACGCAATTTGTTCGCCTCTTGTTCTGATTAGCCCCACCACGAAGACTGCGGAAAAGGACATCCATTCCTCTCGTGTTTCATGACGAGCTCTAGCGGTTGAACGATATGACAAGATAACTGAAATGTGAATCTTTCTACCGACAGACTACAGTACTATTCTGGAGAAGCAATACGACGAGAGGCTTTCCATCTCGGCCAGCTGGACAATGGTCACTTCACTCTAATTCCATCAGCCAAGGGGCCGTGCTGATCGCTTTATTCTGTACAAACACCACGGAGATCCCTGGAACCTCACTTTGAGATGCTCCTCGTGCGCAAGTCCCAGAATTGCAATGGGTTGCGTAAGGTACACCTCACTCACTATTCGATCGTGATGAGGTTGGTGGATCACCGTACTGTGAGCATACCCTCGTCTCCCTCGTACAGCATAAATACTACTCAGGCTCATCGTGTACGCCCATTGGTGTCCTGAAACTGGCATAACACATTTACGTTTTAATTCGAACATGTCGCAAGTGTGAAGAATGTGAGGTCTCTGCGGTCAGATTCTTGCGTTTTCCATTACTACTGGAGATTCACCAGCTGTAAGCTACTAAAGCTTTTGCTGGCCATGACCGAGAATTGATGTTAAATGAAGTATGATGACGGTACCAACAAAAGAACATGCAACGCTGGTCCGTGCATACAGCCACCATCAACCAGCCAGAACATACTCAGCATTCTCAATGCTATCATAGCGTGAGCATCGTCGGGCATCATACTATTCTCCGCTCGTACACCACGTAACGCATATATGCTGGACTGCGACCATCGAACGTGAGCCAGCCCCACGACCTGACTGCACGCATGGCCAATATCACTGGCGGCCTGGTGCAGGGTTGCTGTGCACGAAATGATCTGATACCATGAGGTAAGTAACGAGCATGAAACCATTATGAAAATGCTGACTGCATCGCGTCGCGTCGTCTAGGATAAGTTCAGAGGAAGCAAGCAAGTTGTCGATCAACGGTGCCTCTTAGGCATTACCAAACGAGATGGAGATCACGCATCCAATCACGGCACGTGTTTCGCTTGACACTATCGCTTAGGCAGTCTCTTCCCACGCGTCGAAAGTCTCGCCGATCAAGCTTTTTTTTCTGTCACCCTTCGATCCATGTGCATGATCCACTATGTGCCGTGAAGATCGTTTAGCGTGTAGCCTCGGACTTAGAGTGTGGAGTGCGCTGGTAGGGACCTTCCAAGTCGACCCCGCGAAGAAGAAGGATCAGTGACAGAACGTTGTGAGGCAATTCACCGATGACGAGCATGTACACCTGAGTATAGCCGCTTTGCAGACGACGAATTACCTGATCTACCGGGCCTGGGCCTCAACTAGGAAAATTTTTGATAACCCGCTGTGACTGTTCTACTAAAATTTCAATTTGAACAGAACGCCATCTTTCACGTCGACGAAGTTGGCAACACTGCACACCGGAGGAGCCTGGGGACTATTAGGTACGCTATCTGGTCAGTCAGCAACATAATTCGGTGTTGACCCAAGGTTGTATAGGCTTTTCCCTCGCTGTTTACCGTCTCAATGAAAACTTCTGAATCAAGATTAGATTTGCGAGATCTGTCCCATTACCAAATCTTTACAACTTCAAAGTGGGTATCGGTGGGCGCCACAGACGGGAATGCTCTGCCAAGGTCACCCGAATGCATGCGGTAGCATGCGGACAAATAATAAGCGCAGGCTGCGCAGACAAATAGCGCCCTCAATTACCCTGCTTTCATTTTTCACGTAATGGGCAACCGCATTGGCAGTGCGCTTTTCGGGTTCTGGCCAACATGTTTACGTTCATTACCAGCTCGTTCTGACTTGGCGGTAAGGCATGGAATCGGCGGCCTTAGGGTGGGTTGTCAAATGATCCTACTATTAGTAGTTGATTTCTCCGTTCACTTTCTTCGTGCTGTGCTCATTGGTCTGTCAGGTCCTAACAGTTGTGACCTATGCCAATGACGGCGAATGTCAGTCTTATCTTAACTCAATCTATAAATAGTAAGTATCCATTTCATGATTCTTAGGAAAGACGCTGTGTCAGCATCCATGTTTGAATGCTTCGTTTCTCGTCAGGTTTACAACCATTGACGTCACTGCACAATTCAATCGACGCAGGAAACCTGCTCGGTGAATGTCAGTGGGGTGATGCTTGTTCGCTAGGTCTCATCGTTGGTTACGAGTCATGTCCTGAATGGAAAAGGTACCCTCAATCCACGATCGGGCGGCACTCAATTGGACTCCCGGCATTCCTCAAATACATGACCCGTGGACGAGTCCGCGAAGCGCTCCGACCAATGCACTCCGTCGTCCAGCGATTGACAAGATTACATGCACAGAGCACCAGCTGCTCGACGAGATCTTTGGAAATTTATCACCACCATCTGGATGGTTGGAAGTATGTCCAGTCCTCCACATCTGTTGCTCGGTAAAATCCTACTAGTATATATGCAACTTCAGCGAGGTCTAATATCCTCGTTTGTGCTACAAGGTATACTACGACTTGATGGCATTCCGCTACTGGCTGCGACAAGCAACGCAAGCCTTATAGTTGACGTTGAATATTCGGATTGGGATATCAGTCCAGCTAGGTGGTACGCCCCAATGCATCAGTCTTGTCTTACGTCTTCGAAGATTTGAATCAGGGACGTCAATGTAACCTCCCACAAGGCTGTTGGTCCAATTCCAAATATTTCTGTCAATAGATGCTGCTGGATGTTTGTCAGCAGGTGGCTGAATATAGCCGTACGTTCTATATCCTCATGGCGAAACGTTTATCCTCCATTAGCTACATCAATCTACATGAATACGATGGTGCTCATCTTGTGCACGGACCGGAAGTTGACAACCTGTACAGAAGTGGCTTATGAGCTTCTTACTTTGCGGTACTTTCTACGTACGTGGCCCACCATATTCTACGTTCACACGCATAGTCACAAAGCACCCTACTAGTATGTGTAATAGATAGCGTCGCTCCTGTATCCACTCATGCGGTTCGACATTCTCTTCAGCAACGCCATAGTTATTGCCTCTGGCGTTGAATCCTAACAGTCTCACATTCTCCAGCGAGGAACATGGGTCTCGAGGAGCTGACTGAAATAAGCGTAGTTCGTTACGTTGAAATTCCTGTGAGTCGTATCACTATCGGCTCCATTATTTCTCCTCGTGACACAATACAAGATCTTGGATTGCCACCCCCATGTTCTTGCGATCGAGGGCACTATCACTTTTTTTTTTCCCAGCTCAGGCTATCCCTGTGATCGAATCGAAGAGTGGCGGCCCGGGCAATATAATGGGTACAATAATTTGTGCGCTTCGAGTGTTTGGACCCACACCATCGCTACTATTCTTCCACAAATACGGCAATGCCTCTGGTTGTCCGCACCATACAATAGACTTTCTCTCGCGCATAACGAGCTTTGACCTTTTGTTGACCATCTTTCTTGCAGGTTTTTGGTCATAGACTGTGCTTGGATGGTCTGCAAAGTATATATCCCGTCCACGAGATGTCCCGAAATACTTAAAAGAGATATCTTTTGACTGTTCACTCCTCACCCCTTCTCTCTACTCCATTTCACTAATTATGTCACTTGATTGTTCACGCCACTAGGTTCCCCCTACAACCGCCTGCCCCTCGGACCTTCACTCGCCACTTCCGTCAAGGAATTCCCAGGATCTCCTGGTCCCTCCACCGACTACGCCGATGCCAGGCGAACTTCTGGACAGGCACTATAATGTTAAGCAAAAATCAGACTGCATAGACTGCATGTGGACTTCGAAAAATCAGCCCGGGATATCTGGAGATCTTCTCAAAACAGTTGATGCCACGCTCGGCTCACCGGACTTGATTAGTAAACGAGAACCGAATCGTCTCAGTAACTGCGAAGCAGTGTCGGTACCGGTACCTGCCAGTGAAGCAAATCCAGCCACTGGCAAATCGTGGGTCGTCGTCGAGTTTAGAAATCGAGATCAACACGGTCTGTCGAGGGGTATGCCTCTAATTCTTTCGGGCATCAGCGATAATGTTGAAGGATTGTGCTGTGGTGAGATAGGTCTTCACCTAGCCGACCTTTGCGGCGATCTTGCGAACCCCGCTAAGCTGCAGGGCGCCGATGACACTGTGCTCGACAACCTAAGTGGAACAGAACTCGGCTTTGACATGGCTGTAAGTGGCACAGCGTGTTAGGTATCTAACTGGAGAAACGTACTTATATGTGTCCAGTGGCCTGGATATCAGCTCGGACAATTCCTGATTCGTGTCCCCTCGAAAAACGGTGGACCAAAAAGGCGATTCAACTTGGGGGAGCAATTAAGCATTGCATACGCTTGTTTTTCACGGTGAGCCAAACTTTAACGATCAGCTTTAGTCTCGTTGATGTCCACTAAGTGACACCTTTTGTGTTTTTAGACAGTCGAGAAGGAGAGAATACTACTTGCTGACGCCAGCTTCTACAACATTGCACTTGGAGTCCGGGTTCGTTAGGCATCCAATTTATGCAAGAGAGGTGGGTCGCTGATGTCGAGATTGTGTAAATTAGCATGTACCTCACGCTTGCCCTTTTTGTGTTGGATACTAAGCGTTTATGCGAATGTCTCAAAAAATATGTTCCGCTGAGCCGGCGGTCTGTGGTCACATCCAGGGTGTCTCAGAATTCCGAGACCTGCTGACTCGCGTATCATCGCCACATGACTCCGCCGGATCCAAGCGAGGCAGCGAATACGTTCCGGTCACGAAAGCAGTGCCACACACATATTACGTCCAAGATCTAGGATTCAGCGTTAGTACAAATAGCGTCTTTATTTATCCTGAATCGCTGTCACGACCCTATGTCAAGGAATATTTAACACCAGCTGCACGGCATCCATGTTCTCTGTAGAACAAGGCGACTACCCCCCATGCAGCCATGTCGCTTTTCAAGCTCTCGTTGCTAGTAGGTTCGTCTATTTCCTTCCACATGGGCCTTGGACGCCCATCCTCTCCGAATCAAGGGGACAAGATCATGGGGACAACCGTTCGAGAGCGCATGTGGCGACATACCGGAATACCCTCTGACCTGTTTCTGAAGGTCTGTCGATTTAGAAATGCGCGTGGCCATGGTATTATTCTCACACCTACAATTAGGTCGTGTCATGGTCGACTACTGTCGGGGAGTCGACCGTCATCATCACTTCACTGCTGGATGCGCTGCGGTTACCCGACTCCGTGTTAAACGTCCTCGGACCCGCCGAAGCTAGTACTGTTACCCTTCCGTTCGTCCTTGGCGCATCCCTCGTTATCATGGGGGGCATGGTCCGCGTCTCGAGCTTTCGCGAGCTGGGCCCGTATTACACATTCATCTTGTGTATACGCAAGGACCACCAACTCATCACGACCGGTCCATATGCTGTGATACGACACCCTGGGTATTCAGGTTTGCTCAGCTGTCTTTTCGGCTGGGCAATGATACATGGCAGTACGGGGTCGTGGTTGCGAACGTCGGGGGTGTTGGACTTCAGGTGGAGTAGGATACCCCTCGGATGTGCGTGTTTCATCATGGCAGCGAGCTTGGTGACAGTGATCCGTCGGTCGATGGAGGAGGACCGCTATTTGTCACACAGATTTGGTCCTGAATGGGATGCTTGGGCGCAGAGGGTGAAGTACAGGCTCGTCCCATACGTTTGGTAACATTGGCAGGAGACCCATTTTCATTGACTTCATTAACTTCAAAGATTATATACCCTACGCATCGAACTTTGGCCAACTGCATTTGTCGCTTTTACGAGTCAAAGTAGTACTCTGGACGTAGTGGGACTACTGGTATGTGTAGCTATCTCCATTGGCTACTACTTGTAGGTCATTGTACTTGAAGACTGCTTGAAGACCGTTGAATGGAATACTAGGAAGCTCAACATCTTGGCATGTTTAGATTGCGTGGATCAAATTCTGTCCGCCGACGGCGAGACTGGAAGAATCCAGATACCGAAATTTTATTATGAGAGGACGTTAGTGCTCGGCAACTTGGCGCGGATTCTTACAGTATCCGAAATTGTCCGGTAAAATCGGTACAACATTCAACGTGTCATCTTTCCCCGTTAGGTGTGCCTAATCGTGAAATTTGCAAGTTGCAGGGGCACTGGATAAACAAGGATTACGGATGATGGAGATCGTTGAAATTGTCACGCGAATGTATCCGAATTTGGACTAGTCCCCAGTTCATCCACGCGGTACTTTACGGCTTGTGATAGTGTTCTTGAACTTGCCGGTCCGACGCAAAGAGAACGCCAATAACTTCAAAAGTAGTATGTCAACGGGTCTCGCTTTTCGGCTCTCTCGTGGCGTGCTCTCCACCATCCAGCCACCGTGCGTGCTTCAAGTTTTCTGCCTACCCACCCTAATCCTTAGCATTGTGTTAGCATTCCCCTCGCCAAAGCATGGGGCTCAGCGTACTCCTCCACTCCTTCTCGTCCCTTGCTTGATATGTCACAGGGTGCACCAGGAAACCTTCCTCCGGACATCTTACTCAATGCATTGGCGACGACATCTTCATCTCCACAAAGTGCAAAATATGGCCACGCTCTTGGCGAACTCAAACTACGCACCGCCCTTGCCCAAGAGATGAAAGCAATCTACGGGAGAAGCGTAGACATAACAGCCAACGATGTTGCTATCACGGCAGGATGTAATATGTCATTTGTGGCGACTGTGATGTGTCTGGCAGAACCCGGGGATGAGGTGATCCTTCCTGTGCCATGGTGATCCCACAGTTTCTTCTGTAGTCGTCCTTCTCATACGCTTCGTTCAGGTACTTTAATCATGGGTATCCGTCTCATTTTCTTCATTATTCCTTGGTTTATCTATCGTGCCTAGCATGAGTCTCAACTTGCTCGGGATCAAGTCAGTTCCATTGTATACCCGATCTGCTGAAGGCTTTTTACCCTCAGCTGAGGAATGCAAGAGGCTGATCACGCCCAAGACAAAAGCAATTGCGCTAGTTACGCCGAATAATCCCGTCTGTTTTCTACCTTCTTCTGTATTCGCTCTGACTTATCACACTTAGTTAGACCGGTGCCATCTATTCGCCCATGCTCATAGCACAGTTTGCAGAACTAGCGCGTGAAAATAATATTGCGCTCGTGATCGACGAGACATACCGTGACTTCGTTGAACACTGGCCTCCACACGACCTCTTCTCCGGCACAGAAAAGAAGTTATTACCCACGTCCTGGTCTTGGCGGTCGAATATTGTCCACCTCTTCTCATTCTCCAAGTCGTACGCCATTCCAGGGCACCGTCTCGGCGCAGTTGTTGCGTCGCCTGAACTCCTAAAATATGTCACAACCACGCTTGATTGCATCCAGGTTTGTGCTCCTCGGCCTCCGCAGTTGGCCCTCGCGAGTGCATCTTTCCTGGCTGAGCTACGGTCTTCTATCCGGATGAATGCCCAGGCACTGAAGGCGCGCCACAAGCTTTTCCGTAAATCGCTTCCTTCGGGCTGGACAATTGGCTCCCAAGGAGGCTTTTATGCATATGTGAAACACCCTTTCCAAAGTGTATCATCGATTACGTTCTGCGAACGCTTGGCCAAGGAATTGGGCGTTCTCGTCCTCCCTGCTCAATTCTTCTACGGTGGGGAAGACGAGATAGGTGGACGAGCGTTGAGCATGTCTGAGGAGGGTTGGGACAGATGGCTTCGCTTTTCTGTTGCGAACGTCGGGGGCGAGCAAATTATCAACGTCTGCGAGCGTTTGAAGGAGTGTACAAGATATTTCGAGTAGAATGTCACCGTGGCTGTGTAATTTTTCTTTGGGCTTGATCGCTTCTATCATACTCGGAAGTATGGATGTACGTTTGTCTAGTCGCACACCGCACAAGTCTCGTCCATGATCGCAAACGCTCAGATAGGGTTCCAATGCGCTCAATAGATCTATGCAGGGTCTCTGGTCTGCACATCGTAAAGCAAAACTGAACCTCAATGCTACCGTGGCATCACAACCGACAGTCTCACCCCGGCCGCAGACTACCCAGCCTCATGAACCCGCGAAAGATGCCACAGAAGTTGGGCCATCGATGAGCGCGCAATCGTCTCCGCCTACGCCTGCGGACCACCCTCCATCTTCGAAACGCAAGCTGCGCCGCAACATCGGGGACAACGATGGGACCAAGCGAGTCCGCACGAGCGGTGGGGAGGCTGGGATCAGTACATCCAAAACATACGCCCCGCCGACGACGCGCCTGTCAGACTTGGGGGGTGTTGAATCGTGTATCGAGAAGATGCTGGAACTCGTTGCCATGCCACTATGTCACCCCGAGATATACCTGCATACGGGCGTACAACCGCCACGCGGGGTCTTGCTGCATGGTCCGCCTGGGTGCGGCAAGACGCTGCTGGCAAACGCTATCGCTGGGGTAGGTTCGATTGCTTTAAAATCCTTGTTGTGTGCTGATGGTTCACGTTTTGTTTTCTGCACACGCCGCGTCGCAACACAGGAACTTGGAGTGCCTTTTATTAACGTATCGGCACCATCGATCGTGTCTGGAATGTCTGGCGAGTCGGAAAAAACGCTCCGAGACACGTTCGAGGAGGCGAAGGTACGTGAAATAAGCTGCTTTATTTGATATCTATTCAGGGATCATCACGTAGCGTGTTGCCCCGTGCCTTTTGTTCATCGATGAAATTGACGCCATCACCCCGAAACGGGAGAGCGCACAGAGAGAGATGGAGCGGCGGATAGTTGCACAGTTCTTGACATGCATGGATGGTTGGTGTCTTCCCTTTATGAGAAAAGTTGTCGCTGACCGCTTAAAGATATGTCTTGGGAGAGGACGGAGAATAAACCCGTAATTGTCATTGGCGCTACAAATCGCCCAGATTCATTGGATGCTGCCCTGCGCCGTGCCGGTAGGTTTGATCACGAAATTAGCATGGGCGTACCCGACGAGGACGCCCGGAATAAGTCCGTTTCCTCTTCCTGCTTCAAGTCGGTTTGTCTCACACTTGCGACCCAGGATACTTCGGGTACTATGCGCCAAATTACGACTTGAAGGTGATTTTGACTTTGCGTCCCTCGCGAAAGCAACACCAGGCTATGTTGGTGCGGACCTGTCCACGTTGACAGGCGCAGCAGGTGTTATTGCCGTGAAACGGATATTTAAAGGACTTTCCGAAGGGACTTTGGTCCTGCCTGACGCACTAGAAACAACAACCGGCAACGATGTCTCTATGGTGATCGATTCTACCCCTCACACATCAACCATAGAAGTACCCATGGCTTCCCGACCGTTTGCATCCCTCGTTAATCAACTCTCTTCGAGTTCCATCGCACATTTCTTGACTGCCCATCCATCCCCACTGACTGAATCCCAACTTGCACCCCTGTGTATCACATCGTCCGATTTCCGCACTGCACTATCCGAGGTCCAACCTTCCTCGAAACGCGAAGGATTCGCGACCGTGCCGGATGTTACATGGTCCGACATTGGTGCGCTGCACGACATACGGGAAGAACTTCAGATGGCGATCGTCCAGCCAATACGACGACCCGAGTTGTTCAACGCTGTGGGGATCGAGGCTGCTTGTGGGGTATTGCTTTGGGGCCCTCCTGGATGTGGCAAGACGTTGCTCGCGAAGGCGGTAGCCAACGAGTCGAGGGCAAATTTCATTAGCGTCAAAGGCCCCGAGCTGTTGAACAAGGTATGTTGGTTCAATGTATAAAGTGGGTCTGATGATAATACATTGTGAGCTAGTACGTTGGGGAGAGTGAGCGTGCAGTCCGTCAAGTCTTTTCGCGTGCGCGCGCGTCGTCTCCGTGCGTAGTGTTTTTCGATGAATTAGATGCCTTGGTACCGAAGCGCGACGACGGTCTAGTAAGTCATACCCTTCTCTTTACACCTTATCGCTCTCTGCTGATACCATGCTTTCGATAGTCCGACTCATCCGCGCGCGTTGTCAACACGCTACTCACCGAACTCGACGGCCTTGACGGCCGCAAATCAGTACATGTCATTGGTGCGACGAACCGGCCGGACATGATCGACCCTGCGATGGTCCGTCCAGGGCGGCTCGACAAGCTCCTGTACGTCGACCTACCCACCGCCTCGGAGCGCGTCGAAATTCTACGAACGTTGATGAAGCGGGTGCCGGTGGCCGAGCAGGACGTGCAGAAGTGCGCGGAACGGCTGGTGAGCGAGCAGTGTGAGGGATATAGCGGTGCGGATTTGGCGGCTGTCGTGCGGGAGGCGGGGGTCGTTGCGCTGAGGCGCGTGCTGGGATCTCTCGAGGAGATGGAGACGACCGCGGATGAGGGCGGATGTGCAGCAGCACCCCAGAGTGTGGTGGTCGACGCGACGGATTTCGTCCGCGCGGTGGACAAGGTCGGGCCCAGCGTGTCGATGGCGCAGAAGAGAAAGTACCAGGCACTCCGGACCAAGTTTGCAGGATTGCCTGTGAGGGTCAAGGGGGACGACGATAGTCGGATCGAAGAGACCGCGTAGCCTGAGGCTGGGCGAAGGTGGGGCTGGCTAGTGTGCCAACTGTTCGCTGGCAGGCACGCCATCAACAGTCGTGATGTGATGGACTCATGCCAGTACCGATGGTATTGTAGCACAACCAAATCACCGTTACTGTAATCACCTTTCTTCACATCACCCTCTTGTTGCCTCCAAGTCACTTGGGGCTCGCCGTACTCACTGTCTCCAAAAATCAAGTATATCTTGTGAGCCAAATCATGGCTCTAGATTTCATAACCATTTCTGGCATTTCCTCCGCTTGAAGTGCACGCCGATCATCCCATAATGCAACTCGCTGGTCGCATGTAAGTACTTTTTGGGATTTCATCGTCGCCTTTAAGTCTTTCGACGATTGGGATTGTTTCCATCCTACCAATAATGATTAGCATTGCATGCCAGCGGTGTCGAGCTGGCCGTTTGTCTTTCCCGATAGCCTAGGATGGTACATAGAGATATATAGGTATTCAGAGCGTCCTGCCCCGTCGAGAAGCGAACCCTTCCTTCCAGCCTCATTTTACCTGTATTCCCATGTCTCTTTCTCGTCGTTCACGCCATGTGTACCCATTGGCACTGCAAACTTCGGCTACGTGATTCTGTGGATGAGCGGAATGTGCTTGCCGACAATTGTCGGCGCTTGAAATTTGCCGGACTGCTTGGTCGCCCCTCCAATGCATAGTCCACGGCCCTTAGGATGCTAGTAGGTCAAGGCATTCCGGAGCAACATCGTCAGCTGCTTACTTGTCTCTCTTCTTATATGCTAAACAACTTCGTACCAAATTGCGAGTCTCCGGAGAACGTCCAGGTGAGTTGCAAAAGACT
>JBBPTU010001560.1:0-11645 GCA_038094295.1 Tylopilus aff. beelii
ACTTCTTGTGGTAGACAATCAGTGATAGAAGGTCGCTTGCAGAGACGAGGTTAATATCTGGGAACCATGGAGGGATTGGAGGCTGCGACAGCGTATATTTCGCGGCGAGTAGCGTCTCCTCCGGCAATAGTCCCCGACGTGCGATCGCAAAGCATCGCAATGGATCCGTCTCGAGTATTTTTGGGTTTGCTATCGCTTGGCGAGCCTTCTTCTCGATGAAATCAAGGGAGTATTTCCTGGCCGCCTCCAGGACATCTACGACGTCCCTCAGCACTTCCAGCTTCGGGTCTTCGGCCAAGGTGCAAGGGTAACAGAAGCGGAGGAGCGCGTCGAGAGTCTTACTGTTCTCTGTGACGGGGATGACGACGAGACCATCTCTGACCTCCTGAGTGTCATCCTCTTCAACAGGTTGCGGGATGTCGAATAGGGTCTCGAAGAATGGGGACGCGAGGGAGAGGAAGAGTTTGAAGACGCGGAAATCGATGTTATCCGATGAACGCAGTATAATGTCTGCCTTTGTGTGGTCGAAGGGTGCGACAGCACAAGCTAAAGCTTCGACCATAGTTGCAAATATCTAGGAGTTTAAGTTATCGGCTGGAGTGCCGTGCGACGAGAGAAAGCTCACCAGAGTAACCCGTCGAGTTAGGCTGAGGGAGAAAACTCCACAGATGGGCCATAATTTATATGGTTCATTTGTTTGAACATCTTTTGATTTAGATGCACTTTACACCCAGAGGGTCGCTCCTATCAGAGCACCGGATGAAGTTCAAGCAGTATGGCAGCGTCATAAGTGTACTGCTCGGCGTTGGTGACCCACTGGCACGCTATCAGAAGGAGCTTCTAGAACATGTCCCGGTGCGTCTGGAGAAGCAAAAGAATGATCTCACCTATTGCCAGCATATCTGAAGTATAGCTAGTACGAGCAGTCTACATGACTCATTTGTCGCTCTGGGTGATCGCTGCAGTCTGCACGCGTGATGCATTAGCTGGCTGACTCCTATCACTAGAAGTATGTCACAATCTCAGGTCGGTGAAAATGGAACTGCATGAATAGGAGACCCCTTTCACCGGCTGATGTCTAATCGCAGCTACCAAAACTCCGTGCACATGCAAATATGATACTGCTCCGATGAGGTAGCCAAGTTAGACTGAAATAAAGTGTGATGCCGTAAAAAACCGGCGTGATGAAGGAATGGGTGCGATGTGATACTGTGCTTTCTGCCGCAATGTTGGTAACGAAATTGATCGGTAGCAATGAGCCAAGAGGTCACTTGACTCGTCACTGCAACAACAAGGCTAAATTCATTTCTCTACGGTGAATCGTACAGCCACTGCTCTTTCGAATTGCTAGTAGAGCACTCCCTACTCTTCTACCCATTTCCCTAAAACTGCAACTCCAGCTCGACCTATCATGAAGATCCAGTTAGGATTACGAACAGTAAATCGTGATAGACACCGACCACTGAAATGGTCTCTTCTACTTTCCTCGCAAGCAGATCCACAAAGTCGCGCATGCCCTCTGCAATCTTTGGAGAACAATTCTGACAGTTGCGCGCTTTGACCACCCCCACTGTCTTGTCCGCAGAAGCCTGTACGGTTGCCTTGCATGGTTTGTCTCGCAATGCAGAAAAGACCTCCTCCATAAAGTCTTCCCACCATTGGAACGAGTGATTGTGCAGAGCCGAGGGCATATACTTGGGCGTACTTGACCTTTGACACCCACACTGATTATGGTACTGACCGTAAATGTCGTAGTAATTTCCTCCGGACAACCAGGTGCATGCCTGCGCGCTTCCATAGTGAGACGAGATCCACGAGAGATCATGTTTCAGCGCATAGACTGCGTCCCCGCATTTCTTGTGGTACGTGAGCAGAGAGAGAAGATCGCCTGCAGAGATCAGGTCAATCTCCTGGAACCAAGACGGGACGAGCGGTTGGGTCAACGTGTACTTTGCGGCGAGTAGCGTCTCCTCCCTCAGTTGCCCTCGATGCGCAATCGCAAAGCAGCGCAAAGGCTCTACCTCGATGATTTTTGGATTTGCGATCGCCTGACGGGCTTTCTTCTCGATAACGTCCAGTGAATACTTCCTTGCGGCCTCCAAAATATCCATGGCGTCCCTCAGCACTTCCAGCTTTGGGTCATCAGCTAGAGTGCATGGGTAGCAGAAGCAGAGGAGCGTGTCGAGAGTTTTGCTGTCCTCTGTAACGGGAATAACGACGAGTCCATCCTTGACTTCCTGATCACCATCTTCCTCCGCTGGTTGTGGGATATCGAAGAGAGTCTCGAAGAATGGGGATGCGAGGGAGAGGAAGAGCTTGAAGACACGGAAATCGACGTTATTAGATGAACGCAAGATTACGTCCGCTTTTGCATGGTCAAAAGGCGCGGCGGCATAGCCAGAGTCTTCAGACATAGTAACTATCCATCATCTCTCATTATTATCGGAACCTCGAGCGTAATGAAGGGCCTTACCGTAGCGATGTATGAGGCAAGCTGATGGGGAAAGAATGTCGGCTAAGCTGCTTAAATCACGAAGTCTTACCGCACGGACCACTTCAGGTTACAGTAGTAGCAGGTCATTTGAAGTAATTTTGCCCGGGGTTCCATGTCCGGGCCCTTTAACCAGAACGCAAGTTCATGAATACTGGGCACGCGTACGGGGCCTATCTAACCGACCAGTCAACAGAGTGCTATTCTTGAAAATTTTGACTTGCCTCATGCTTTCCCCCCAAAAAAAATACGCGAACGGGGTAATCGGTCCACAGTGGTTGGCTCTGGCCAGAGAAAGGGTTGCCTCGTTGACACGGAAGATCAGTCATGTGGAAGGAGCTTAGGTCCAATGAAAAACCGTGGAACAAGCCACATGCCATGGATAAGTGATTAAATCAGGGAGATAAGAGAACGACTTCCTCTGGACGGTGCGAATTCGCAATTGGACCAAGACTCCTGATATACGGTTTTCCAATCCAAGGTTACCAAGCCCAGTTCCCTGCTCATTACTTCTACATATGGATTATGTCGGTGATGTCTTGTGTGATGAAACAAGAACTGAAAGAAGGGGGCGTTGGGTTGATACTGGAGGAGGAAATCAATGTAGACCGCATTGTCTGAAATGCAGGTGAGAGTAAAGACCATTCAAAACTTGCCGAAAGCGGGCGTAATTACCCGATAAGCGAGACTACGCTTGATACGACTCGAAGCCCTAATCCAAACAATCCGTCAAGCCAGTGATACTTCGCGAACCACTGCTCGCTGCAGTTACAATAAACCATATGGAACAGCGCGTGCAACTTCCTGGGCTCCGTGTCTGGACCTGAATGCTTGCCCGTGAAAACACCAAAGGTGCAGGATACGCAGAGCTTCATGTTCCCGACTGATCAATCAATAGAACATGAACTTTGAGCTCACATAGTACACACTTTTTTCAGAGACATGAACGCAGTAATACAAGGCAGGACTTCCTGATGAGAGAAATGGTTACTTAGTACGTCATTGATGATCATAGATTATCAGAGATAGGGGAGAAAGTAGATACCGAAAGAAAGACCACTGCAAGAATGAATAGACGATTGAATAACCCCGAGTCCTGCGGGTTACTGTGAGTCCAATCAGTTAGGATTGAATGTTGACTAGCGGAAGTGTTTAAAAAAGTTCGGATTTTCGGGTTTCGGTCCGAGTCCCTTCGGAGTCATCCCGCTTCTGCCTTCTCAACAAAATGCATGATTTGCATTCTTTGATTGTCGCGGACGGTTCGATCCAAAGCACAAGTCCGCGATTTAGCCCGGGACTCCTGCACTGCAACTCAGTCGTCCGAGGCTCCTCAGGGTATCCCACCAAATACCTAGGCGTCTTATTGAACTCGAAAGTGCATTCAGATTGCACAAACTTCGACACTTTGACCTTGTTCAAGTTCATATGTATACACGCAGATGCGCCACCTTCCTGGAATCGAGACTTCACCTCTCGTAACAAGCCATTACTGACTCCGATCAGTTCCTCTAAAAATGCAACTCTAACTCGATCTAGCAAGAAGTGCATACCATCAACTGAGGATCTACAACGACACAAGGGCAGGCGGCGTACCTGAGAAACCGCCTCATCTATTTTCCTCGCAAACAAATCCACAAGGTCCCGCATGCCTTCGGTGATCCTTGGGGAGCAATTTTGACAGTTGCGCGACTTAACTATCTGCACTGTCTTCTCCACAGAAGCCTGCAGAGTCTCCTTGCATGGCTTGTCTCGCAATGCTGCAAAGACCTCCTCCATAAAATCTTCCCACCATTGGAGTGAGTCGCTGAGCAGACTCGAGAGCATATACCTTGGTGAGTTTGACCTTTGGCACTCACACTGATGGCGGTTACCGTAATTGTCGTAGTAATTTCCAGACAACCAGGTACACACCCGGGCGCTCTCGTAGTGAGACGAGATCCATGAAAGATCAAGCCTCAGAGCACAGACAGCTTCCCCGCATTTCTTGTGGTAGGTGAGCAGGCAGAGCAGATCAGTTGCGGTGAGCAGCTCGATCTCTTGGAACCAAGATGGGATGAGCGGTTGTGCTAGTGTATGTTTTGCGGCAAGTAGCGTCTCCTCCTGCAAGCGTCCTCGATGCGCGATAGCAAAGCAACGTAGAGGCTCCGCCTCAAGGATTTTGGGATTCGCAATCGCCTGGCGTGCTTTCTTCTCAATTGCATCCAAGGAATACTTCCTCGCAGCCTCCAAGATATCCATAACATCCTTCAGTACTTCCAACTTCGGGTCCTCTGCCAACGTGCACGGGTAGCAGAAGCGAAGGAGGGCGTCGAGAGTTTTACAGTCTTCAGTGACTGCGATAACTACGAGTCCATCCTTGACATCCTGACTTTCATCATCTTGGGCGGGTTGCGGGATATCGAAGAGGGTCTCGAAAAACGGGGATGCGAGGGAGAGGAAGAGCTTGAAGACACGAAAATCGATGTTGTCCGATGAACGCAAGATGATATCTGCCTTCGTGTGGTCGAAAGGCGCGGAAGCGTAGACGGAGTCGTCAGACATTGTCATGGATTTCTGTCGACTGAGATTATTATGAGAAGCAAGAACACTATGAGAGGACTCACTACGCCAACGTGTGAGACGAGCTGAATGAAAAAAGCCGCGGCGTCTCTGCTTAAATCATGGACTTTTGCCGCACGGACCACTCCCAACCTCAGCCGCAGGTCATCTAGAGCAGCGCGTGTAAGGCTGATCCGAGTCCGGATTCGGACTTTTCGACCAGAAAAAAACGCCTGCGAAACCTTCATAGGGATACACACGAGGCCGTCTGATAGGCCGGTCAGCACGGTTGTATTCAGCATGAAACCTGAACCTGCCTAATACATCTTTTCGAAATTTGTGAGCGGGGATGGTGTCTTGATTCAGAAGCACTCACGGCCCTCCGTTGCTCCTATATCGAAACACCATCTGTCCTTGTCGTACGGTAGCGTTGGATCTTCAGGTATACTATTTAGTTCTCCCAGCGTTGGTAAATAGTAACGCATTCCGAGGGAAGGTAGAACGTCTTACCTATCAATGCTGCGCTGAAGAAATCACGGTCAATATCTCCCACAAAATCCTTGTAGAATAAATGGTACATACCGAAGCCAGGTCCAGCAAAGCCTTTGGGTGTACAGTGACCGGTGGTCCCATCAATCGTTGTGGCAGTGAGGGGAGAGAGGCCGGGGCTGGAGAGCTGGAGGTCTCGGGGCGTGGCAGTGAGGCGAGGTCACGGGGTCGTCGGAGGTTGCCGGAGTGGGTCGTAGCATAGCATAGGCGTCGTGTAGAGCCCAGCAGAGGCACTGTCGCAGGTCGGGGTAGTCAGCCATAGTCCCCCCTTCCCCTTTCCATCGTGCAAAGGTGTGCAAAGGTGAACAACGAAGCGGCATGCCAATGGAATCGATTTCCAGATTCTACACAAACATGGTGAGATTCATGCGCACAGCGACATTGGCCAACTTTGGGCTGGACCCTGTTTACTGGCAATAAGCCAGGTTGGCGTGACTGAAGTAAGTTCGTACTAGCCTTGTGAGCGGAACACATTGTCCAACAAACCAAGGTATTCTTGGGCACCCTCGAAGTGTGCCTCAAATTCTTGTTGTACTTGATCGTTCCATGCCAAATCCCGGACTAGCTTTTCATCCGAACCGTGAGAAAAGCCCAGAACTCCCAACTGACGCGCCCAACGCGCCTGCCAGCTTGCAAGCACGGTCGTCCACATCAGCCGACCCCTTTGAGCGCAACCGCTCCCCCGCCGCGTCTCAATGCATCCATCCGGGTGCGATCCCCGGGTCCTGCCCGCCACTCCAGCTCGAGTGCGACAGCTCGCATACTACGCCGATCGCACTGGCGAGTGCCACGTAACCGCCTGCCTGACGCGCCTATAGCTAACGCGTCCGTTCGTGCACGACTACTCGCTTGCCACTCTCACCATTCTTGCAACCGCCCACCTCTCGCGGCCTGATGCGCTCGACGCGTCCGCTCGCCTGCCACTCTAACCAAACCCATGCCAACTACCCCGCTCGAGCACATCGCTCATGTACCGTACCCATCGCACCCTTGCGAGTACTGCCGCTCACCTGACGCGCCTAACGGGTCTATTCGAGCGTGACTGCTCGCCTGCCACGCCCACCGTACCTGTTCAAATTCAACCGCTCGCTCGACGCACGCACCGCACCCGTGCGACGCACTACCACTCGTCCCCTTTACCCTCCCCACCCTTGGGTATATCCAGACTGCTCGCTTGACGCACGCACTACTCCAGTTCAAGCGCGACCATTCGCTTGTAACGCCCACCGACCCTTTCGAGCGTGATCTCAAGAAGTTCAGGATGTACTAGTGGCATGATTCATTTGCTTCACAATTTCGATGAAAAGTTGTTCTAAGCCTCACAGTCCAGAGTTATATATTCCAGAAGATGATAGGACTAAAGACTCGGAGCTGAACAAACAGACCAAAGCAGGATGGAAAGAATAGGGACGAGACACGCGAACCACATCAACTATCGTGTACACGAGTCAAAGTCGTGCCCATTCTGCCTGGAACTCCTGTGTTGCAGTTCAAAGTCCTCTGGGTATTCTCAGTAGATAGCCCAAATTACTTTTCAGATTGCACAAGTTTTGGCTTTGTTCGGGTTCATATTATACACAATCACGCCCCCATCTTCTTGCATCGATGTGAAAACTCCACCTCATGCAGTAAATCACCACTGATTCTAATCCGTTCGCCTAAAACTGCAACTCCAGTTCGATCTATCAAGGGATTGGTGTCAGTCGTTGGAACTACGGTGATACGTACGAAGGTAGGGACGTACCTGGGAAACTGCTTCGCCTACTTTCCTCACAAACAAATCTACAAGGTCGCGCATGCCCTCGGTGACCTTCAGAGAGCAACCTTGACAGTTGCGCGCTTTGATTGCTTGCACTGTTTTCTCCGCAGAAGCTTGTACGGTTTCCTTGCACGGCTTATCGCGTAACGCTGTAAAGGTTTCTTCCATAAAATCCTCCCACCATTGGAGTGTAACGTTGAAGATTTTGTATTTGGGCTTATTCACTCTTGGACACCCGCAGTCGCCCGTGACCAAACGAATTGCGGTACGACGATGGCTACCGTGCGAGTCGTATTCTTTGTATGACTCTTCACGCACGTGTTGACCGGCTAGCCAGGAGCATACCTGTGCGCTCCCGTAATGAGAAGTGATCCACGAGAGGTCGAGACGCAGAGCAT
The DNA here is from genome assembly GCA_038094295.1 of Tylopilus aff. beelii. Lineage (NCBI taxonomy): Eukaryota > Fungi > Basidiomycota > Agaricomycetes > Boletales > Boletaceae > Tylopilus > Tylopilus aff. beelii. The sequence continues at coordinate 7,736 of JBBPTU010001560.1, forward strand.
ATACGGCATCACCGCATTTCTTGTGATAGGTAAGAAGGGAGAGAAGGTCGCTTGCATTGATCAGTTCAAGCTCTCGGAACCATGAGGGAATAAGTGGTTGGGTCAGCGTATATTTCGCGCTGAGGAGCGTCTCCTCTCGCAGGCGTCCCCGATGCGCGACGGCAAAGCTTTGCAGAGGCTCCACCTCGAGTATCTTTGGATTTGCCATCGCTTGACGGGCTTTCTTCTCAATCGCATCCAGAGAATACTTCCTGGCTGCCTCCAAGACGTCCATAGCGTCTCCCAACACTTCCAGCTCTGGGTCCTCTGCCAAGGTGCACGGGTAGCAGAAACGGAGGAGGGCATCGAGAGTCTTGCTATCCTCCGTAACAGGGACTACAACGAGCCCATCCTTGACTTCCTGATCTTCATCTCCTTCTACAGGCTGGGGGATGCTGAAAATGGTCTCGAAGAAAGGGGACGCGAGCGAGAGGAAAAGTTTGAAGACACGGAAATCAATGCTGTCCGATGAACGCAAGATGATATCAGCCTTCGCGTGGTCGAAAGGCGCGGGAGCGTAAGCAGGTCCATCAGACATCGTTACTATCTGTCAGTTCACATGATTATCTGAAGTAGGAGTGGGATGAGAGGGCTCACCGTGGCGATGTGTGAGATGAGCTGAGGGGAGAATCTCGTCGATTTTTCGGCTTAAATCATGAAGCTTTACCGCACGGACCACTTCTAGTTACAGTAGCAACATATCATCTGAACTAGCACATGTACTGCCCGGGGTTCCGTGTCCGGACCCTTCGACCAGAATGTGAGCTCATGAAAGCTTCTCAGGCACAGGGCACGCACGCTGCAGTCTGGCTGACCAGTCAGCACACTGCTATTCTTAATGAAACCGCAGCTTGCCTAATACACTTTTTCAAAAATGCGAGCGTGATGATTGCAACTTGAACATGGTAGTCAGTCCTGACCAGGGAATTGTTATCTTGCAGACACAGGATATCAAATATGGAGGAAGGTAGATATCCGGGCCCAACGAAAACCCATAATAAGAACCACATACTATGGATGATTGATTGAACTCCAAAGGTCAGAGAGCAACTTCCTCAGGCTGCCACCGTGAATTAGCAGTTCGATCGGGGTATGTCTTCCAAATTAGACTCGAAACCGCCGCTTACCGTATGTAGGTGCTGTTGGCATTTCAGCCAGGGCCACTGGCCTGCCGTGATAAAGTACGGTCCAAAAATGGAAGACGAATGACTACTATTGTAAATCGAGGGGACCGGCCCGGGGTTCAGTAAAGTCTGAGGGCCTTTCAAGTTTCAATCCAGTATATCAGTCTTTCAGAAGTATCACTGCGCACGCCGGCCGCGCTGACCAACTGCGGGTCGAGCTATATTCGCTGGCGACGAGTCAGACTAAGAATAACAGACCGGGCAAGTTCGTACTAGCCTCCTGATATCGCCGCTTGGGCTTGAAGCGCTATACATTGCAGTCACAGTGGCCATGTGGGCTGAACACATCGCATCGCCCAACGAGTCCGGGCTATAGTGCTCTTGAACGGACTGTCTCCGACTCGGAGCGCTTCAACGGCGTTGTCCTTGATCGTAGATCATCCGAACCGTGCGAAAGGTCCGGAGCTTTGGAAGCGAAAATGGCTAGGACCTGCAGTGAACTTTCTTGCGGCAATTCTTTCAAGTTGGTCCAAACACTAAATTTATATATCGTACACACAAGCACACGGTACAGAAACACCACCAATTCTACTACCCCTTTATGACACTTGATTCTACTAGTTTATTTTCCTAAAACTGCAACTCGAGTTCGATCTAACACAAAAACTAGTCGTTAGGGTCTAGTATTTTGCATGAGTGTGGCTTACCTCGGAAACGGTCTCTTCGATTTTCTTTGTAAACAGATCCACAAAGTCTCGCATGCCCTCGGTGACCTTCGAGGAGCAGCCCTGACAATTACGCGCTTTGACCGCTTGCACTGTTTTCTCCGCAGAAGCCTGTACTGTTTCCTTGCACGGCTTATCGCGCAATGCTGTAAAGGTTTCCTCCATAAAATCCTCCCACCATTTGAGCGTAACGTTGAAGACTTTGTATTTGGACGCAGTGTTCACTTTTGGGCACCCGCAGTTAGCCGTGACCGAGCGCGTTCCACCATGGTAGTTATCAGGCTGGTCGTGCGTGTGTACGCCGGCTAACCAGGAGCACGCCTGAGCGCTCCCGTAATGAGACGTGATCCACGAAAGGTTGAGCCTCAGCCCATACACTGCATCCCCGCAATTTTTGTGATAAGTGAGAAGGGAGAGAAGATCACTTGCATTGATCAACTCGATCTCTTGGAACCACGACGGGATCAACGGCTGTGTCAAGGTGTACTTTGCGGCAACCAACGTTTCCTCCTGCAAGCGTCCTCGATGAGCAATCGCAAAACAACGCAGAGGCTCCGCTTCAAGGATCTTGGGACTCGCAATTGCTTGACGGGCCTTCTTCTCAATGGCGTCCAGAGAATACTTCCTAGCCGCCTCCAAGATATCCATGGCGTCCTTCAGTACTTCCAACTTCGGGTCCTCTGCCAACGTGCACGGGTAGCAGAAACGGAGGAGAGTATCAAGAGTCTTGCTGTCCTCTGTAACCGGGATGACGACGAGTCCATCCTTGACATCCTGATCTCCATCCTCTTCTGCTGGTTGCGGGATATCAAAGAGAGTCTCGAAAAACGGGGATGCGAGGGAGAGGAAGAGCTTGAAGACACGAAAATCGATGTTATCCGACGAACGCAGGATAATGTCCGCCTTTGCATGGTCAAAAGGTGCGGTAGCGTAGGCAGAGTCGTCAGACATTGTTACTATCTGTCAGTTCGCATTTGTTAAGTAGGAGTGGGACAAGAGGGCTCACCGTTGCGATGTGTGAAACGAGCTGAGGGTAAAATCTCATCGATTTTCCTGCTTAAATCACGAGGTTTTACCGCACGGACCACTTCTAGTTACAGTAGCGGCTTGTTATCTGAACCAGCGCGTGTAATGCTCGGGACTCCGTGTTTGGACCCTTCGACCAGAACGTGAGCTCTTGAAAGCTTCTCGGGCACAGGGCACGTACACTGTAGTCTGACTGACCAGTCAGCACGACGCTATTCCTGATCAAACTCGGACTTGCCTAATCCATTTTTTTCAAAAACACGAACGAGGGTGACTTGGACAGTGATTAGTTCCGGCCAAGGAAAGGGTCGCCTCGTCGGCGACCGCGGATACAAAATATCAAAGATGAGGCAGGAGCTTGCGTCCAATGAAAAACCATGATACGAGCCCCGTGAAACGGGTTATTGAACAAGGGAGATCAGAGAGCGACCTCGGGATACTGCGAATTCGCAATTCAGCCAGTTTTTATGGATGCATTCATCTAGTCTGGTGTCGGGGCAGCAACTGGTCCCTACTTTGTCGATTCTGCAGTATGGACTGTTTAAGTGTCATCTCGAGTGAAGAGCAGGACGGGAATCCACTTGATACCCGAACAGGAAATAGTTGTAGAATGTATTGTCCAAAGTGATTAAAAGCATCCAGGACTTGATGGAAGCCAGTGAAAGTTTTCTTGCTTCTAATATAACGAGTCCCGGTTTACATCACTCGTAAAATGATGCGGTTTAGTACGTTGCAGGAGCTGCTCTGGTGGTGCTGTGTAGAAGACTCACTCAACCAAGTAGCACCTAGATGGCAGAGTCCAAGCGGTCTATGACTCAGTTCATAAAATATTCGACTCAAGAAATGAACGTACTTGCTATCCGAGGGCTCATCAGGAGGACAGAAAGTAACGTTATCGCTTGACGACTTCTCGTAGGCCATTCCAGAGGTATGATTGGATGAAGGCGATCTAAAAAGGCAAAAAAGGGTCTCGGCTAGAGCACTTGCCGAGGACTG
>JBBPTU010001561.1:0-11639 GCA_038094295.1 Tylopilus aff. beelii
AGATCCTAGGAATGAAACGTACTTCAATGGCCGGTTTGGGACTTAGGTTCGAGCAAGGCTCCCAAGGGAGAAGCCAAAACACTGGATCCGAAAAGTTTTCTGGCACCAGGTATTCGATATCGCCTGCTGCATGACCAAAGAAACCTTGATTGAAGAAATACGCAGAGTCGACGACTCTTTGAACGCCAGTAGTGACCACTTGATTTGTTGAGAACGCCGGATAGCGTAGTGCGAAGCTACAAATGTGACGCATCACACACGTGTTTCTGATTATGACACGAATACACCTACTCGACGCCATGAATGAGCAACTCTTTGCGCCCAACGACCGTGAGTTGGTCAGGAATCAGGTCATCTTCGTATCCTTCTTTGAGGAATTCCAGCTCTGGTGGCAGATCAGCAGCTTGGATTTCGTCCCATGCTTCCCGAAGAGTCTTGACGAGCGAACGGATGTACTCCTGTTCACCGGAGGGACTGCGAGAGCCATGGCGCTGCAACTAGAGGCGAGACAAACGTCAGTTGGGCATTGGTTGGTCTCCAGGTCAGGGACTCACCAGGATAACCTGATCTACAGTGCAGTCGTCAGGCAAGTCTGCAGATATTCCAGGAACGGTGGGGGTATCGTGGTACGGCGAAAGTGCCCCAAGGATGTTTACATCATTACTAACGACGGGCTCTGAATTCAGAAAGGAGAATGGGAGTTGGAGGAAGGGTAGAAGACATAAAGACCCTAGTGGAAGATACATGACAGGGAACTTCACGGTAGGGAGCGGACCAACCAGGGAGTTCAACTTATATACTCGCAAGGTCGCATAGTTCCGGTACTCGGTTCCCGTGATCGAAGCTTGGAGTGTGCAGCCCAAGCGAGCCGGCGATGACCAAAGGGCGGCAGCGTTGGATGTTGTTCATGGAACGCAGTAAGGAACCGGATGCCCAAATCGGCTTGCACCGACCCGGCATAGCCACCTAGGAATGCACCGACATAGAGCATTTCTGACACTTGCGAGCCCCGCGCTCAACCTCATCTACTCCCTCACGATCTCATGAATACGGAAAAGTGGCACTTCACCGGCAAGATAGTGCCCTCCCTGGTGTTCGACTCATCGACCATGCCAGTCATAATAAGAGCCGGAAACGGGCGTTCAAGAGGACAGAAAGGTCAGAGAATGACGAGATACATGGTCCAGCCCACGTAAAAGAGGTCAGATCGCCAGAACGCCGTGCGACAACTTCCGGGCTCGAGTAGTTTCCGGACGGCCCTATCTCTCTCACCACACGTAATTGGTATTGTGATTGATGATGCTTAGCAGCTAAGTCTGTCGTCAGGATTGAAGGAAACTTGAAGCGTTTGCCAGCCTCCGCGTGCCTCCTTTACTTTCATGCCTTCTAGATACACAGAGCATTCAAGTTTGAACGTTAACTGCTTGACATTTGGAGTCCCACATTCGCGGTCAGGTCTCATTCTGATTAGGAATCAGAACGCGCCGACGAAGAAAACAGATCGAAACGACCTTGCAATTCCACTTCAACTGCGCCTCGCCATTCTTCAAGTTCTCCAATCTACGTTGGCTGAGACGATCCAGAGGATCATCAAGAATTTTGCGCAGCTATGAAGCTGCATGTCGCTGCCAGCGATGCAGGTGGGGTATTCAGGCAGGTCGTCGCATTCTTTGTGTTACATGACATCGTGTGTCTTTTGCGGCGACGACTTGCCAGTGGACAAGGCGCTGATGCTCTTGGGAATCCGACAAGTAGCTTAGGACTCGGAAGAGACCGAGTGTGGGATGCTCGGCTATTCGAGTGCCACATCGCGTGGCCTCATTGAATGACCGAGATGGCGTTCGGAGCTTTCACGGCGGTACCAGCTCTGGCGCACCAGAATCATCCCTACTTTCGACAGAATCAGCTCACGGGATCCGGGAGACTCGTACGCACTAAATTGATTGCTACGGAGTCCGGACAAACGGCCTAACAAAGACTTGTTCCTTGCTCTGCGCTCCAATAAATAGGATGGAAGGTCGACGGAGAAAAGAGGTATGTCGGCACGGGCGTACTTGTTTGTACACACATGCTCACAGGAAGATAGTTACAGGAGAAGTGCTGCCCGGGGAAAGGCCTCTCGCTCTGGAGACTGAGACGATGTCATTACTGTAAGTACGTAGTTGTCTGGTTGATCAAGTTTTGTATATATAAACTTGACACACTCTATAGATCTAGCAAAGACTTGCCTCTATCATGGTTTGATCTCCACGCACATTTCGTTCAATATTGCTGAGGACTCAACTATGTGCATCGAACTTCGCTCCGATCATTCGTGAGCCCCAGCATCGTTTAGCGAGACCTGCAACTTCGAGTTTGTTAGTCAATGACGAGGTTCTGATGTGTCCACGTGGAACTTTCCGGTGCACTACGCATGCCGCATTGCAACCGCATTTCAGGCTTGTTCAGCTCCCACCACCGTCCGTCTACTACTTCTCTCCTCTCCTCTCCAGTCATCGTATATCCACTATCTTCGCCTATAACGCCATGGCTACAACAAAGCCAGGTCAAGACTTAGTGTGCGTGCATCGTCCGGATGGCTCCATTGGAAAGTGCTGAACTGCGTTCTAGGGCAAAGTCCATTACCATCAAAGGTAGAGCGGCAACACCAGGTATCCCGTTGCATGTAAACTAACCTCCTACCAGGCATTGAACTTCGCACTCTAAAGCGTCGAAAGCTCCCCGCTCCGAGGCGATTCTATGTCGAGTTCACCGTATGTGATACCACGCGATCAATGGCTATTGCAAAAGAATCAAAAAACCGCGCCGCTTGGGACATATCTTTTTATTTGTGGGTACAAATCATTTGCTTTATGCGAGATAACTGATTGTTGTTAGTGATGGGGATGACGACTCCATTCTGCGTGTGCATGTTTACCAGGAACACTATCTCAAGAGCAAGGACTTCGTTGGATATCTCTTTGATACCATCACCAGAATTTCTGCCAAATCAAAGGACGGTGGTAAGGAGATACTGTATAAGATATATTTTTGACACGATATCTATGACCACAGTATTTGAAGCGACTCTAATCATCCCTGATGGATCCGATCTTCAGGGGACCACGATCAAGTTTGCGCTGGCCGCTGGATCGCACCAAGAAAACGCGGACGAACGTCAAGTCAGAGATGTAGCCACAAGTGCCAGCACAGCGGCCAGCAGGCTTGCCCCGCTCGCAATCATCGACCCGCTCTCTTCTGCGGTCGCTACCGGTCCAAAAGTTATCACAACTGTACAAACATTCCAATCTACTTGCGATGATCTGTTGAAGGGAGTAAAAGCTTTCAACGACTTCATGACTGCTATTGCAGAGGTATTTCTTGCCGTCCGTCTGGTACCTTCACGGCCTGAAGACCACTCAGATTCACCCGTATGCATCGCTGGCCTGGTCTGTCGTATCATTTGCTGTCAAGGTCTGTCCACTCTCGATACGTACTATATTTGTTGTTGATTATTACTTATGTCCCACATAGGCGCTCGTGGCCCAGAAGGATCGCGACGACCATGTCGCTGGCCTAGTGGGTACGATGAATAACACCCTGTCGTTTGTTGGAGATGCAGAGGAACTGAAGAAAGTCGAGAAGCACAAGAAGGTGATCACACTCCTGATCCAGCAAGTGACGGAGTGTGGGTACTTCATCACTGAATACGCCAAACCGAACTTTTGTGAGTCGTTCCTAGCTACTCAGCGACGGACACTGATCTCCGCATTCAGTGACTCGGATGGTGAAATTTTCGATGTCTGACGTTGATGCGAAGGTCACGGGTTATGAAAACAAGTTACGGGAACTCAAGAACGCCTTCTTAGAGGGAGTTACAGTGCAGACTGAGATCACTGTTGTTCGTACGATGAACATAGTGGAGGACATTGGTAGGTCCGATCTATTGGTGTTCGCAGTTAATTCTTCATTGACGCTGGACATAGCGAAGACCATTGACCTGAACGATATGCCATATGCATATGGGGCTGCGTACATGCCCGATAAAGGTTGCTTTCCAAGGACTCGCGAGTCTTTACTGGCCGAAATCCGTGACATTCTCAATGATCGCAGCGATAATCCTCCACGTGTATGCCTTCTCACCGGTGTCGCTGGATCGGGCAAGTCTGCCATTTCGCACTCCATCGCTCGCCTCTTTGATGGCCAAAGGAGGCTAGGGTCATCTTATTTCTTTACTCGTAGCGACCTCGCGAGTCGCAACCCTAAAACCTTTTTCAGTACCATTGCCCGTGACCTCTGTGATCGTGAACCCCAGTTCAAGACCGCTCTCTTGAAAGTTGTGACGGGCGATCGAGCGCTCCGCGGGACGATATCCCCCATCAATCAATTAGAGAAGTTCATCGTCGAACCTAGCCAGCAACTTTATATCAGCGGACCCTTGGTTATCGTTGTCGATGGCCTTGATGAAAGCGGTGACAGCGCTAGTCGCGGACCACTTCTCCAAGCTATCGCCCAGCTAGCCGCCGACGAGAGCCTCCCGACCAACTTTCGCTTTCTCATCACTGCTCGGCGAGAGGACGACATCCTCCGCGAACTTCCGCCCGGTCCGCGCATTGTTCATAAACAGATGGGCCATATTTCCAACCAGGACGTCGACAATGATATCTATAAATTTGTTTTTCAGTCCCTCCACCACTATCATGATGAACTCGAATCTTCCTGGCCACGCCAGGAGTGGTGTCGATTACTTGTCCAACACTCTCAGTCTCTCTTCCAGTGGGCTTCCGCTGCATGTGAATTCATCAAAGGGCGTGGCGCTGCCGGACTCAGCCCAAGCGAACGACTTGGCAAACTTTTACAGATCGGCAATACCGATGGCGTCAAATCATTAGACGAGTTGTACAGGACGATTTTGGTTGAACTGTTTGTCTTGGAAGAGGCCAGAAAGCGGTTTCGCGAGGTGATGGCAACTATACTCTCGCTCGAGGAGCCGCTGTCCTTGGTTTCCCTCTCTGAACTCTTTGGTAGTAAATTCAGCGTTCGGGAACTCCTCAAACCAATGGGATCGCTGCTAGATGGAGTACTTGATGAAGAAATACCCATACGTCCCCTCCATACCTCGTTTCGTGATTTTTTACTCGACGAAACTCGTGGTTCGGTCTTCTATGTCTGCATCCAACCCCAAGATCACCTTCGCCTCGGACAATTAATGCTTGCGTGTATGAAACGTATGCTAAAGTTCAACATGTGCAACCTCAAGGACTCCCGACAACGTAACACTGACATCCCCGACTTGCCATCCCTCATCAATAAGGCTATCCCTCCTCACCTATCCTACTCATGTCAATACTGGATGTCCCATCTGCGACATGCCGAATGCACTCCCACTTTGTTGAATGAAGTCACTGAATTCTTCAAATCCTGCCTCCCCTACTGGCTCGAAGCTATCAGCCTCCTCTCCAGTTCTTCCCCCCAATATATCCTATCTGCCCAAGAAACATGTACCATGCTGCAAGAGTGGGCAAAGGTGAGGTCTTTCATGATGGTAAAGATATAGTATTCAATAACATGGACAGGGCCATGAGCTTGCCACCCTTGCATCAGAAACATGGCAATTCCTTGATGTATTTGCCCCCATCCTCAGACAGTCCACCCCCCACCTCTACCTTTCAGCCATGCCCCAGACACCATCCAGTTCACCACTTTGTAAACTCTGGGTTGATCACCTTCAAAAGCATGCCTCAGTCAGCTCAGGGAATCCAGCTAGCTGGCCAGCAGAAGTCCAAACTTTGCAAGAGGATGCAGGTGGTGTCATGTCTGTTGCTTACTCTCCTGATGGGAGGTATCTTGCCTCTGGTTCAAGAGACAACAACAGTGTTAGAATTTGGGACATCACCACTGGAGAATATGTAGATCAATTCCAAGGGCATACAAAAGCTGTCATATCTGTTGCCTACTCTCCTGATGGCAAGCATCTTGCTTCTGGCTCAATGGACACAAATATTAGAGTTTGGAATGTTGCCACTAGAGAATGTATGGCAGGTCCATTGCAGGGGCATCAAGGTGTCATCTCCTCTATTGTTTTTTCACCAGATGGCAAGCATCTTGCCTCTGGCTCTTGGGACAAGAGGACTCTCATTTGGGATGCCATTACTGGGGAATGTGTAGCAGATTCATTTCCAGAACATAAATCTGCTGTTAGCTCTGTTGCCTACTCTCCTGATGGCAAACATCTTGCTTCTAGTTCTTATGACAGCAGCATTTTGATTTGGGATATCATTACTGGGGAATGTTTGGCACTCCAACTTCAGGTTGAAAAGCCATCAGCCATCTTGTCTATTGCCTATTCACCTGATGGCAAGCATCTTGCCTCTGGCTCAACATATGATGGTATTAGCCTCTGGGATGTCACCAATGGGACATGTATAGCAGGTTCATTTCAGGGGCACACACATGATGTCAACTCTGTGGTCTTCTCACCTGATGGCAAACACCTTGCCTCTGGCTCAACAGACAAGAACATTAGGGTTTGGAATGCCACCACTGGAGAATGTGTGGCAGGTCCATTTCAGGGGCATACAGCTGCTGTTGCCTCTTTAGCCTACTCCCCTGATGGTAGGCACCTTGTCTCTGGCTCAAGGGACAACAGTATCAGAGTCTGGAATGCCACCATTGTGGAGTCTGTGGCTGGTCCACTTCAAGGGCATATAGATCATGTTTTGTCTCTTGCCTACTCTCCTGATGGGAAGTATCTTGCCTCTGGTTCTTTAGATGAGAGCATTAGGGTTTGGAGTGCCACCACTGGAGAATGTCTTGCAGGTCCAATTTATGGGCACACAGATGCTGTCAATTCTGTTGCCTACTCTCCTGATGGTAGACATCTTGCCTCAGGTTCTGATGACAACACTATCAAGGTCTGGGATGCCACCACTGGCAGTTGGAAACCTGTGATAAATCTGGCTGAGGGGAAAGAAGGCCGTGTCTTGTCTGTTGTCTACTCTCCTGATGGCAACTATCTTGCCTCTGGTTCTTGGGACTCAAGCATTAGGATTTGGGATGTTGTCACTGGGAAATGTGTGGTTGGTCCACTTCAACCTCAGAAACAACTTGATAGAGTTCCTATTTGCTCCATTGCATACTCACCTGATGGCAAGTGCCTTGCCTCTGGCTCAGAAAGCAAAAGCATCAGGATTTGGAATACCACCACTGGCCAATGTATTGGAAGTCCATTACAAGAGCATACAGATGCTGTCCTATCTGTTGCCTACTCACCTGATGGCAACCACCTTGTCTCTGGCTCAAGAGACAAGAGCATTAGGATTTGGGATGTCACCACTGGAAGATGTGTGGCAGGCCCATTTCAGGGGAATACAGATCATGTCTTGTCTGTTGTCTACTCACCTGATGGTAGCCTTCTTGCCTCTGGTTCTGCAGACAGGAGCATTAGGATTTGGAATCCCACCACTGGAGAGTGTGTGGCAGGCCCATTCTATGGTCATGCAGATGCTGTGATGTCTGTTGCCTTCTCACCTGATGGGATGCACCTTGCCTCTGGCTCTAATGACAATTCCATCAAGGTATGGAGGACAGATGCTCTTTTCTCAGAGTCTTTTGGTAACTTGCAAATGAAACATGGTTGGATTCAATCTTCTAATACTTCTTACTTTGGATGGATTACCCCTTCTTCTAGGTCCTCCTTTTATCTTCCAGTCCATTCTTTAGTTATGTCTTCCAAGCACATTTACCAGCCTAACATTGATGTTTCTTTGTTTGGAGAGTCTTGGATCTCTTGTTGGAAATAGATGTCTATTGTTGATACTCTACTTGCTTTGTACCATTTTCCCACTATGCTTAGTTTGTCTTCACAATATACTGCATTTTCCTCTGTATTGGTTGGCAAAGTGTGATTCAGAAACACTACATGGAGTCTCAACAATATCCTTGTGACCACATTTAAAGTAATTGGGTAAATTTCTACAATCTTGGCCATCACTGCTAGGTTACCAGCATAGGTCCCATTGATGGAATCAAATAGCTTGCAGGAATGGATTTACTAGCAATCTCTTTGCTTGTGATATACCAGCTTGTGATGAAGGCATAGTCAGTGCAGGTGAACAAGGTAAAGTAGTTTGTCCATATCAGGCACTGATGATCTGCTTGGTTTCATGGAATGTGTAAGGGGCTGGTTCTTCACATCCAGGGTGTAACTCGAGGACTGAGCGAGAACATCTGTATTGAGGACAGTGTAATACGGAAACCAATTTGAAGAACAAGGCAACACCTCCCACGAGAGACAAGTCACCGAATAGATTCATGCTTGTGCAATTGCCATCCATAGAGCTTCAGCTGTATTAGTATGAGTATCTTGCAGCGGGAGGGCAGGAGTTTGACCTTGGATCGACCATCCTGAGCAAAGGAGTTGCTGAGGTATATCACTAGTAAAATTTTGGCCGGGTCGTGTTCTGCTGTCAATGTGTTCTTGATGATCCAGAGTTTCATGCAGAGGCGAAGAGGCACCATCGATGTGTCGCTTGAACCTGACATGGGCGCACAGGATAATCATGAAGATCCTCGGGTTCCAAACGCCAACATTGCCCGCTTAATTATACTCACCGGACGGATGCTGTTCCACCACCGCTAACATCCCTTCCGCATCCTCGAGCCTCCGTCGACACGAGTACCCACTGATTCCTCACTGATCCGCCCTCCACGATCATGATTGGCAGGCACACGGGGTGTGGGGCCGTCGTGCTGACCTATGTGGGTGTGGGTGTTGGACCACGAGCACACGGACAGCTTCACTGAGACGCGTACCTTTGGTTGACGAGACGGGGTCGAGGAAACGATGTGCAGCGGTGAAATGCGGTGGGTGCAGCACGGGAACGGGAAGAGTGTTCGGCGCTTCACCTAAGCTCCTCCGACGTCGCAGACACAAGCGAGACCGCTATGCACTAAGACCTCGACGACGGCGCCAACTTCAAGGGCAGCATAAACTCTACTTGCCGCGACCGTGTCGCCTCCGACGACTCGGATGAGGACGGTCTAAAAGAGAGTATGAGAGATGCAGTGGAATCGGATCCGTGTCGGTGGTCGAACCGAGGTCACCAGAGCTTTTTTATTTATTTATGAGATGGTCCTTGTCCCGAGACCGTCGAGCGCAACAGAAAACTTGAGGTTTATGGAGGTTTGGCCATTCCGGGAGTCCAGCTCTTGCTAAGACTCGAGCGCAAACTTATGGATGAATTATGTCAGCAGGGGCTCATCGGCCCGGCGCCGCGCAGCTCGTCAATAACGATACCGTGAAGTGGTTCAAGTTTTAGCATGAAATTGACGTCGTTGCAGTTTTCAAAGAAACGGACTGCGTCGTTCGAGAAGACGAAAGACAAGGGGACGACACGGCTCACGCAGAAACGACGTCCATCGACTCGATCCCGCCGTCTTCAATTTTCGACGACCGATCGTGCGGGCAGCGACGCACGACGGCGAAGACGCTACGATGGGTGATGTGGACCCGGACAGCGAGAGAGAGTACCCACATCTGATCCATGTCGCAGACGGCAAAAAGACCAAGATGTCTAACCGCGTCACGCGTGAGTCCCCAGACCGGTGTCGAATCCATCTCGTCTTCCATGACAACGTTGGATGTCCCCTCCGACCTCGCGACATTTTATGTCGCCTATGGCAAACTCCTAAGAGCGTCCTTCACGAGCTCCGCAAGAGGGACAAGAAACGCGAAAAACAACGCGTCGAATAGCTCGCAAAACGCAAACGACGCATGGTGGAACCCGTTGTCATCGACGACCGGAAGCGTGGAAAAAAGAAGTGGTAGAGAACGGTGAAAGTGGCAGCCAGGCGGGCCAAGCGGGAGAAGAAGGCCAAGGCACAGAGATCGGCGTCGTGAATCATATCTTGGACATCAGGACGGTGTCGACACGGCTTAGCCTGAGTGATAAAGACAGGCGTCAAGATCGTCAAGATCGATTCATGGATATGATACATAAGATGATGCTAATGGTTGCGCTCGCAAGTGGCATTCCAGGTTTCGTTCCCGTATTCAACGTTCGTGCTGTACTCATTCGCACTTACGAATGCGTCCAGCGAACACGTTCCGTATCGCTTGTCGTTCTTAGTTTCCTTGCACATGGAGAGAGGGAACGTTGCTCCATTCAGCAGGAGGCGCACTTGCGGCCCTTCGAAGCTGTTCGTCATGAGCACCTCTGCGACGATCTGGACAACGCTATACATACGATTCTTTGCAGGTAAATCTCTCCCAGATCATGTTTGCAGCGAAAGGTGTTTGGTAGGAGCTTCTAAACTTGCGATGCGCGGGAGGGTGGTGCACATTCAGACTGAGGGCTTTAGCATCTCTGCAACAATGTCGTCAATAATATTCTCCTGTTCAAATGAGTACTCACTTGTTCAATCCCATAGTTGCTAGTGGGAAGAGCATGGTGTATTCATGGGCAAACTCCAAATGGAGACGTTTGGCTTTCTCCGTCGTGTCAGTTAATCTATGTCTGACGATTAGCCCTGCATTACAACTTCGTGTATGGCCGATACTCGCCGTTCGATGAGTTTCTTGACATAGAATGCACCGACAAGAGGACCTGGGTCACTTCTGGATCTGTGTCCACTATAGTGATCCAGATACAAGTCGAACTGATATCTAACGGCAGCACATCAATTACCGGATGCTGTGACAGCGCCTTGGACTTACTCCAGATCCCGTAGCTCGTCCTTCGTGAACACATCGCACCATGGTGACCTATCACGAGCAGCAAGATCGTATGGACACGCATACAAGGCTCCTCGGACGTCGTTTACACCGAACTTGACGCCGGGAATAAGTTTATTGAGCCTCTTCTGGATGCGCGGAACATATTTCGCTATCCATTCCTGGGCCACCTGCATGTACGTCAGCATTGGGGAGACGAACGAAAAATGGTCGCGAAAAACTGTACCCCGCTGGCTTCATCTTCAGCATCTGACATCTTCGGACAGGACCTCCAGGGTATAAGCCAGGAAACCGGATCCTTGAAGTCCTCGTTTGTCAAAAACGTGACGTTCTCCGCCCCGCGACCAAAGAAACCTTGGCTGAAGAAGTGCGCAGAGTCGATGACTCTCGGGAACGTCGTAGACACGACTTCCTTCGTCATGAACGCCTGATAGCGAAGGGCGAATCTACGAGCGTGGACGTCGCGCACACTCTCGATTCGAATGGAAATACACGCACTCGATTCCATGGTTGAACAACTGCTGACGTCCGACGATCGTGAGCTGCTCCGGGTCCAATTCGTACTTGTATCCTTCTTTGAGGAACTCTAGGTACGATGGCAGTTTCGCGGCCTGAATTGCATCCTTTGACTTCTCCAGGGTCTCGACGAGTTCACGAATATATTCCTGTTCCTTGACGGGCCCGCGTGATCCATGGCGATGGAGCTAAGGTCGAGAAAGGGCGTTGGAGAGGACGATGGAAGCGAGGTTCAGGAAACGAGAACCTACCAAGATGACTTGATTCACGGTGCAATCGTCCGGTAGGTCTGCAGTGATACCAGAAACGGTGGGAGCGTCGTGGTAGGGCGAAAGGTTTCCTAGATGGTTTAAATCTTTGTGGCCGTGATGAAGGGACTGTTCAGGTTGGTCGGGACCAGACAGCAGGA
>JBBPTU010001562.1:0-11639 GCA_038094295.1 Tylopilus aff. beelii
ATTCACGTCCATGCACACCCTCGTGGACTCCTACAACATACTCGGGTTCTTCCCTGTCATGCTTCCATTGACCATGATACCCCGGGCGGCCGGTGAGTATTCGCGTCCCATTTAAGTTTCCGAGTTGACCGCTCTCAGAACTCTACAAGAATTTCCTCCGTCACCGTTTCGACACCTTGTCCATCATTACGGTGAGTTTTCCAAAGCACCTCGTCTACAGTTCTCATGGTCGAACGCACGCCACACAGAAAGTCAAGGTGCCCGTGTTGATCGTGCACGCGGAAGACGACTTTGATATCTCGCACACGCACTCGGACGAGCTATTTGAGGCACTTATTGATCCCTTCTTGCCCTCTGTAGACCCACTCCCACGCGACCCGGGGGCGTGGACCAAGGAGCAATGGAGCACGTTCCAGAACCAGATGGCAATCAAGCGCGACGTGCGCCAAAGTCTGCTGGCTCGGACGGACATGCCTCACTTTGGCGTCATGGACACGTTCACCGCGTCCAATGAGACAGTTGTGCTATTGAAAACCCTAACGGGGGCCCATGCTGACGTCGGCGCTTTGGAGGGTACTCAAGAGGTCATGCGAACGCTGTTTTCGCTAGCACAGTCTTGAATCACGATCAAGAGGAAATAACAGTTTGGGATACCCCACTCACGCACCAGCACCCAGTCGCTCCGTGCAGCCGGAAAATGTAGTTGTAGATAAAAGTCTCCCTGTTTGCATATATCCCTCTGGCGATACTACAACCACTACGTACCAGAACTTGCAGGTTCGTGCTTGTATAGGAGAGCCTGATTAAATTGATTGTACCCCAAATTTGATGCATTTCGGAACCGAGACGAGCCACATCGTAGGTCTGCCGTGACCGTTGGACAATGACGTAGTCATTCGAAAAGTACCACCAAGTTCGAAGCGAAATGATTGCCATGTGCTCTTCTGGACGTGCGTTAAAATGGTGTCTCAAAACGCTGAAATGCCAGCTTATCTTGGATTCTGGGACTTTGGCGGCCCGTGGACGAAACTCGAACATTGCAAAACGACTACTCGCATGATAATGATACCTACGCAATCACCCGCGTCCGGCATAAGGTACCCCAGTCGCCCTGCGCGTACGAGAGACGAGTTATAATTAAGAACACAGGAGATGAAACACGCATACATGATGTTGAACTCCAGCACCGTGACCGAGTTTGGTAGACTAGCAATGTGCACGATCGTCTGAGCGACGTGCACAGGATCAAACGTTGACTCGACGATGCGACGACCGTCGGGCTGGAGTGCGCCGAGCGTATGTCCGGCTGCCATGTTAGTATGTGCGTTGCCTGCGTCAGGAGTGAGCAAAAGTACGTACGTCCAAAGACGGCGATCTAGATAGGTTTGTTGGAAAAAGAGGACGTACCAACGTCGACTTGAGTCACAGAAATGTCGAACTGACGCCCTTCGATGGCGCTGGACTTGGTCAGACCCAATACGGCGTGCTTGGAACACGCATATGCAGAGGAATGTGGTCGAGGAATGTGAGCAGCGAGCGAGCCATTGTTGATAATCCTCCCTGTCAGCAGGGACGTGTGTCGGTTAGACACAAGTGCATCTGTGGCACCAAGTCGCAATACTCACCACCGGTGGGTGTCTGTGACTTGAAGACCTTGAAGGCCTCACGGGTACAGAGGAACGATGCGACGAGGTTTACATGTACAACGGATGTGAAGAGCTCGAGAGGCATTTCCTCGATCGGGTGAGGTTTGTCGGACCTCCCAGCATTCTTGATACACAAATCAGTTGAGTGTCGAAAGGAAGGGAAAAAAAGACGTACGTTGAATAATAGATCTAGTCTGCTGAATCGTCTAATCGCTTCTTCAAATAAAACCTTGACAAATATTTCATCGGTGATATCACCGTCGACGATGAGGCAACTCTCAGGATCCGCACAGGCGGTTTTCGTCTCTTGCAACTCGGGTAGACGTCGTGCCGTCAATACTACACGCCACCCCGCGGCTGAAAGCGCAATCGCAGTGTACCTCCCAATCCCTACGTGATGCATTCCAGGTTCCGATCTGCGATCAGACCAGCCTGATGTCGATGACAAGAAATGTACCGGATGAAGCGCCAGTAATGATTGCTACTTTCTTGGTCGCCATGGTGAGGATGTCTGAACTGGCTTGTGAGAGTGTTTACAGAGAAACCGCGAGCGCGACCCTGGCCTACTCACATGGTGGCGCGTTCCTGTACAGTAGATCTGCTGGAGTCAAACGACCCAAGATATCAGATGTAACTACCTGATAAGCTCGTATCGGCGGACTAAA
This sequence comes from Tylopilus aff. beelii, assembly GCA_038094295.1. Lineage (NCBI taxonomy): Eukaryota > Fungi > Basidiomycota > Agaricomycetes > Boletales > Boletaceae > Tylopilus > Tylopilus aff. beelii. Next base: position 2,312 of record JBBPTU010001562.1, read on the forward strand.
CCACGGCGCTATCTCGGATAGGCCCTTCCCTTGAAAGTCTGATACTATCCGACCTTTAGATAATTGAGACTTGCATACTTAGCTTCCGTGAGAAAGGAAGACGCCAATTTCAATATTTGCTCAGACCGACCCGATGTGAATGATAACACTCACGGGAAGCCTTGCTCCTTTTTAGCCAGTCGTCTCCTGTGACAGCGACAAATGATGATGTGACAATTAATTAACGTGGCCGGAAATAGATACGGTATCCCAAGCGCTTGATAACAAGATAAGCATTCCGAGGATATGGATCTAATCTCGTTCGGTGGCACATTGCTCACGCCGAGATCAACCCACCAGATACTCTCTGCTAGGAAATGACGCAGTAGCATCCCCATGCATCCCGTGTCCCCGGGAGGAGTAACTTCTTTGGTCTCCAATAGTGTTAGACTAAGCTCCTGTTCTGCAGTTGGCAACTGGACGCCATCTGACGGGTAGGCCACTATGCGGAGTTACCGCTCTCACGGCGTTGCGAACTTGACCTCGTGCTTCCCGATGAGAGTGACTTCTCGGCATACTTGTCAGTAACTTGTCCGTCGGGGCAAAACGAAGACTCTCACAGTGAGCACGAACCCCCCCCGGGTCAACATGAGCACTCAACTTCCGAAGGGGCAGCCGTCCTCCCGGCAAGTCCATGAGAGATATGTCCGTAGTGCATATCTTGCGCTGCAGTGGTGCGAGAGGCGTACTGAATAATAAGATGATGGTTTCGCTGAAGGAGAATATGACCTAGGTAGAGCCCGTTTCCTGCCGGCGACGGTGCTTTTGTTCTATTCTCACATGACTACGGCTACAATGACATCACTAAGCACCGGCTGAGCGTGGTCGGCACATGTCTTGCTTTGTTCTCGTCCTTTTCTTCCCCAACCCTTATGCTTGGATAGAAGTATGAGTGGAGCAGTTGTCCCATCAAGTGTTGAAGAGGCGCCCCTCGGTCTCTCCGGGTTGTCTCCCACCGCCGACACCCACTAGCTAGCGCTCATCTCATACGCGGGGATCGCGCGAGGTGGGTTCAACAGATGTCGATCTGCAGTCGTTACCGGGCCCCAGCGACAAGGACGCCGAAGACGATGCCAACCAGGGACCCGAGCACGAAAGCGACCGCTGTGATGGAATGACGTGCGACGGGAAAGTATCCGCGAACGAGGGCAGACTGTGTATTGAAGTACCGAAAGACACCTTGAAGCGGGGAATGGGATTGTGAGACACTGACTATGAAGGGTAAATGCTGCGTACCGAGAATGAGAATGAAGAGCCCGAACAGAATGAGTGTTGCACCAAGAGGCTTCGCAAACTTGATCAAATGGGCACCACTACCCCTTGGAGTCAACGCAAAGAGTTGGACCAGCGCTGGATCATGACAATAAGGTTGGAGAACGAAAGCATGGCGAACACGCACCAACACCCGCACTAGCAGTAGCGAGACTGGTGCGCACGTAGGCAAGGTAGGTCCGCTCGGATGCCAAGTGATCGCGAGCGACGTTACCCTTGTTCTCGAGCACGAGCTTCAATGGCGGTATGAGGTATCTGGTGCGCTGATTTCCGTAATTAGGTTCCCACTTGGGCGGTGATGGCGGGACGGTCGCGGACGATGTCCCTGAGATGGGTACCGGTGCTGGAAACGATTCATGCAGGGAGTTGAGTTCACTGAGCGGCTCGAGAGGAGGTAGGGGAGTGGTACAGCGCTCAATACCGGACATGTTGGGGGTCAGAGTTGAGATGATGCAGAAGGAAAGTGAATATAACTGCCTCGGCTGCTTTTTCACCGTAAACAAATGAAGCTGTTGACATTCCGATTGAATGGAAAAATTCGAAGGGTCATGCCGTTATGTAAAGCAGACTTGCGACGCACTGCCGCATCTGCGATTCAGAGTCCTCAGACCGGATCCTGAGTTACTAGTAGCCGATCGCAATTGTAGGAGATGAGTTGGGGTTTGAACGGTCTGAGTGGGATTTCTTTTCCATGAAATCTAAGTCCCACCACGCAACTTGTCATCGTGGCTGGGCCAGAATTCTCTTGGCATATGTACCAGCACCCGTCGCAACGTCATCGGAAAAAAAAAGCAAAACACGACTCATCAAGAGTCATCATGCAATTCCGAATTCCTTGCATCCCAGAATGGAAGCTCGCCTACGAGACCTTCGGCCGACTCCCCTGCGTGCACTGCAGATGCTTATACTCTAAATTGCGAAATGCAAATCAATCATGATATCGCCCACGAATACAACATATGAACGATTGCTGGATAACTGCTCTCTCGCGTGCCAAGACATCCTGACGCAACTTCCGTGGTTGTGTTCTTCGTCCAAAAGATATGACGGTCTCAATCGGGCTTGGACTTCCGACAGGCCAAGGATGGTGCGCCGCCCGAAAGACGGTCGGGACCTCATGCGTCCTTTCACCCCGGCTGGCACGCGTAAACCTCCGCAGAGGTAAGGTATGCGATAGACCACGCACGCACGGCCGTGCATCTTATCGCAATAAGTTGTGGAACCACTGGAGATGCCCGTCAGCCCAGTCTAAATACCCTGATGAGTTCTGCCCGTCCTGATCGCCACGCCTATATCCTTAATGTGACTCGGGGGTCATCGGCCGACCTGAATGCCTCGGAACATGCGGCAATTCGACTTGCACATTTCCGCGCTGAACGGCTGAGCTCTCGTAACTCTACCTGAGCGATCCGAAAGAGTATCCGTCCTAACAACGGACCCGCTTACTAAAATCCCTCTAGATGAAGAGTAGGAACCCTTCTCATACCCCGGGTAACTTGGCGGAACCAGTAGAAGCGCGTCTGCCACGCAACAGCATTGACATGGCCTCGGACGAGTCGGGGTCACGGAGCCCACCGAAAAAGCAACTTGAACTGTCACGATAGTATACCCGAGTTACTGTCATGTTTGTTCCAGACGGACGTCGTCCACACGGGCTGAGTTGGAGGCTCGACGCAGGCTTGCAGCGCCGTATTCTTCCGACTCGGACGATCCCCAGATTTCAACATCCTCATGGTCCGTTCTGAAACGCTCGCGTAAACCGTTCACCTTTGTTGAACAAAATCATTTGAATGGTAGTCTGATACCTCGTAAGACCAAGAGGGCGCAAACTTGCAACGCCCTGTTTTTTCCGGTCGCGAGTTTCAACACCCCATGGTTCGCTGTGAAACCTTTGCGTGAGGTCGAGCCTGAAGCGTCCGTCTTCGTTGAATTGTTAGTAAGGATATGACAGAAGTCTTGTAACGTCGCGAGGGTGCTGGCACCTGTCCCGAGACTCGGATGTTTGTGCAGACGTTGAGCAGGGCTGAACCTTTTGCAGAATTCTAACGGATGAATCGAACGGGAGTCATGAGAAGTCGCAGTGCGCACCCTAAATATCACGGTGGGTTCCATGCCACTTCCACAAAGTTGGTGAAGCTGAAGAACTTGGACGCAAAGGGTGCAAAAAGGTGCTTGGTTGACCCTCGGCGAGTCGACGGGGACAACATTTCAATCGTCACGGCGTGCGTCACGCGCAGTCCATCTCGGCAAAACCCGATCTGCGTGTCATCAGCCTTTCATCTGTGACTGCCAGTGGCTCCGAAAGTCTTTGGACCCGACTCGGGGCCGAGTGATCATGTCAACTTGGCAATTCCCAGAGTTGCCATCTGTCCATCAGGTTTGGTTTCACTCCCCACTGGCTTTAAGGGCAACAACCACCACCGGCCGTATGTCATGTCTCGTCTATTGGCTTTTCACCCGTTTTTCAAAATGTCATCGAGTCTGATTTCCAAAGTGTTCTGGCACAACATATTACTCCGTTTCTGCTTCACGAAACTGCGCAGTGATATTCGACTTGACTGCTTTCTTGCAGCTTCCACTCAACGGACGTATCATTGTGTCGGATCTAGATCTCAACTGGATTTGAACGAAGAGCGAAGAACGAATATTGTACATGGCCCAAGTCCAAAGACAACGGACAAGATTTCCTCGGGCGCTCATTACGCAAAACGAATACCAACACGTCTTTTGCCATGTCGCCCATACTTCCCAGAATGGAACTTTCTACCGTCAGAACGCCTCTCGTGTGCCTTTCCGGGGTGATACTGACCATCGTCAAACTTGTGGTCGGGATGATACTGGCCGTCGTCAAACTTGTGGTCAGGGTGATACTCGCCGTCGTCATAGCGCTTCTGATGGAGCTTTCCAGGGTGATACTGACCGTCGTCGAACTTGGGGCTGGGATGGTACTGACCGTCTTCATTGCGCTTCTGAGCAATCTGCTCTGGTCGATACTTCCCGTCGTCGAACTTCGGGTCTGGGTGGTATTGGCCGTCATCGTATTGTGAAGGTGGATGATACTGGGTGTCGTTGTAGCTCGGAGTGGGGTGATACTGACCGTCATCGAACTTGGGGTTGGGGTGGTACTGACCATCGTCAAAGCGCTTCTGCTGGTTCTGTCCTTGTCCGTTCTGATTCTGACCTTGGCCATTCTGATTCCCGTTCCCGGTGTTGGTCGGGTCCCTAGCCGTGGTCGTTCTGGTGGCTGTGTCGATTGTCGTAACTCTCGCACTCGTTGTAGCTGCCGCAGTTCCTGTGGGTGTCGTAATCACCGTGGTCGCTGGGACTACAGTGGGTGAACCTGATACAGGTGCGCTTGTAGTAGCTACAGTCGTCCCCGAGGTCGTGAGCGAGTCCACGGCACCTGTTCCGGAGCCCGCGGCAGTCGTCGTTCGTGCCGAGGTTGCAGATGTAGTAGAACTCGCAGCGGTGAGTGAGCTAATGATCCCTGTCACTGCACCGGATGTCGTCGCAGAGGTTACAGATGCGGCAGGATTCGTAGAGGTAAGTGAGCTGATCACCGATCCCGCACCGGATGACATTGCCATCGTCGCGGGGGTCGAAGACGTAGTAGGATTCGTGGAGGTGAGCGAGCTAATCACCGACCCCGCACCGGATGACATTGACATTGTCGCAGAGGTTGAAGATGTAGTAGGATTCGCAGCGGTACCTGAGCTAACGGCTCCTGTCACCACAGTAGATCCCATCGTAGGGGTTGGGGACGCAGGAGGATTTGAAGCAGTGAGCGAACTGATGATCCCTGTCACTCCACCAGACGTCGTCGCAGAGGTTGCGGCAGGGGCAGTGAGCGAGCTAATGATTCCCATTGCACCAGAAGATGTCGCCATCGACGGAGCTGGGGTAGAACCAGGAGTAATGAATGAGCTAATGGTGGCGCTAGACGTCGTCTTCGCCTGCGCTGCAGATGGGGTAGTGGTGGACGAGCCAGGCAGAGGCGTATCTACAGTCCTAATGTCGTTGTTCATCGTAGAAGACTGGCTAACCGGATCTGGGGTCCACAAGCCATTATTGTACGTCGTCCTGGGATACCCTGGGTGATATTTCCCGTCGTCAACATAGGTAAAACTCGGAGGGTCGCGGACATCTGCGGTGGCTTGTGGATCGTTGGGGTTCTCCCGGGGAGTGTACAGTCCATTGTCATACGTTGTCGTCGGATGTCCCGGATGGTACTGCCCGTCGTCGAAGCGAGCCTCAAGCACCCCAGGGCGATGAAAGCGGCGTGCGTGGTCGAAGATCGATTCGTGCTAGAGGAGCGCGTGAGCAAGAAGACGATATGACGATTGGTAACTAACCTCGGCCATCATGCCACTAGCGGCGGGACGTGCTGCGACGGCAAGGCAAAGGGCGAGGAGAACGGTGAAACGAGGATTGAGTTGGACCATAATGATAGTAATGTGGATAATGAATGTGAGGACGCTAGTAATAGTGGTCAGGGAGAGAAAGGATGGGATGAAGAAGCGACGTGGTGGAGGAAGGTCAGATTATATACTCGTGAGGAATGCGAGGGGGACCAATGGCGGATGACTGAGATGATGTCATGGGAACACCGAAGGAATCCAATTGGTCAGGAATCCGAAACAGAAAACTACTGTAGCCAGTTCTGCGCCACCGTGACAGCGAACTTTGGAATACTCTCCAACAGGACTAGTCAGCGATTGGCAGTAATAAAGCCTTACCCTCGAGTTGCATCCTTTCTCTTTAATCTGGAATGATACAACTAGCGAAACGCGCGGTCAATTTCCTAGTTTCCGGAATTCTTGTGTCAGAACTATCCAGACCCGGCAGATAATTCGGCACGAACCCTTCCGTTGCGTCAATAGAAATCTGTGTACTTACTTGTCCAGTGACACCTCCAGTCGAAGCAAACAAGTCCGGAGTCGATGATACAGAAAACCCATCGAGTGCGTGTCCTGGATTTAAACTTCTACTTAGCTTGAATGTTAGATGTTCAACGTTTTGGCTAACAGAGCGACCAACTAAGCAGAAGGGAAAGCGTAGAATACGCATGTCAATTGTGTAGATGACCAGCTTGAGTAGAGTTGAATTCTACTTCGTATGTGCATGGGAATTAAAAGTAGCTGAGGTTTCAAGTGGAAGTACATACCTTCCAAGAGCCTGAGTAAAGCAGAACGCAATGTGTTAATATAATAAAGGAGTGGAATGCCGAATGCTGTCTTAGCATATTGCAAATGAGCGCTAGTACTCGGCCCGGTCTAGAGTCTGAGATAGTCCGAACAGCGTATTGCGTCGTCGCTCGGTGCTCAGATTCAGTCTGAGACGCGGTCACTAGGAAAATTGAGAGATTCCCAGTTAGAATGTGGGTTACGTAATATAAACACTGTATCGCCACATCCGTGGCAAACCCCGCTACGCACCAGCACGACACCGCGCCTGGCTGGAAACGAGCACGAGCCATGAGACGAAGTGTATAGCCGTGTCATTTTAAATACAAAGGATACACGCTCGCCCAACACGAAATGCCGGACGATCCCGTGGGCTAACCCAACCACCAACAGTGCGCCGCGAGAGCACCGGGCCAACCCTACAAAAACTGCAGGCGCATCATCGTCCGCGGGACCATGCAAACACCCAGACACGTAGTCCCCATTGCAAAGATGGACAACAACCTCTGGCGCGGAACCCTCGCACCGGAACACAGCAAACCCGGGCCGAGTGACCGCACAATGCTTGCGAGATGGTCAGTACCAAGCCCAGTTCCGGGTCGCTCCATCAATTGCAAGGAGACCAGTGCGGATACCACCGCACACTGATCAGGGAGCCCACGCCGGAGAACGGCGCACGTATCAGGCTCTGCAACCCACAAACACGTACCTCAACAGCGCCACACTGACACCTCCAGAATTAGACAACATACCCACCAGACTCTCAAGTGGCTCATTCAGATTACGCTGAAACTAGTTGCGCTTATGACGTCAGGCCATCACCAAAGCGCTCAAGAACGAGTCTCGGAACTACAAAGGTATGGCCCCGAGCATGAACGCTCTAGAAACAACTGTTCGCGACTATGCAACTCACTTAATCCATATTGAACGAGCGAGTCATGTTGGCACTCACGAGTCACGGAAAATATCGTCGACCCGCTACCTTTAGTACCTTGAAGTTCGTTACTACTAGACGCTTATCGGACAGTTTCACAGCTCTGGCACTACCGTTCACTGCGCTCAGCTAGAGCCTAAGTCACTCAGAGACCTGAAACTGTCGGTGAGTCATGTTGTAATTGGTAATATTGACAGATCTCTCCGACTTGAAGCCGGACGTGCTGCTGGCATGTACATCGTCACTTATCCAAATTTTCCGCGTCTGTGCGCCACATCTTTGCCCTTGTGCAGCACAAGTAATATCATCAGTTCGACCAGTAACAATATGCCACCCCACAAGGTATGTAGACCTCCGACGCTCATGATGTCCTGGGTAACCCGTAAGTGTGGAGTAGTATCTGTTGGATAGAAGCTACCTGCAATGGGACCGCGATCTCCGCAGCCACAAAGGCAAATCCCCCACAAAAAGAACTGTTTGTGGCGGCAGCACTGGAAGATCGACCGACATTTGCATCGACGATGTATGCGAAAGTACTGGCATAAATCCAGCTGTCCGTGAAAGGTCAGACGAGATCAAGGAAAGATGTCAACATGATGCACACCGAAAAGAACTCTGACAAGAATAGCATCACAAACAGCTGAGATATGCACATGCTGCTGACAGACCCAGGCATACCCGATGACAGGCGGAGGGAAGAACAGCATGGCGAGCTAGGTGCTTTCTAATCTCATCTAGAGCACCGGTGAGTATGTTTCTAGTAGATAAATTCATGGCTCACTTCCGGGTAACTAACTTCGCCATTCACAGCTTTCAGCCGAGTAGGCATCAAATCGGACCATCGTCCACCAAGGGAACTGCCGAGGATGCATCCTAAGGGCAAGACATACTATTTTCAGTGGAGTCACTCGTCAATCAATGTACCAACCTGTCCTGTATGCTAGCAGCACAGATCCAATTGTCATAGCATCGTAATCATAATGACGGGATAGTGTCCGTGCACAGGTGTAGGTGAAGCTAAAAGTAAATGCATAAAGAAGACCTTCGAAGGAACCGAGTCAAATCTACTAGGATAGCGCCTGAACCATGGCATGCACCAGAGGCAATGAGAATAATTATTTCTGCGACTCAACACTCCTAGGTAGGGCGGAAATGGATTGATGTCCATGATTGATTATTTGACTTCTTTCATCACCAGTGCTGGCACCTCATGTTGCACTTCCACGTCGCCACTATTCAGTGTTTGGATTCTGGTACCCTCTTCCGGTTTCTGCTCCTCGCGAACAAGTCCTCCCAAAGGGTGGGTAATATCCTTTTCTTGCGTGAGCCTTTGATTCTGTATGCGCTTCCTCAGCACGTTTGGTAAGTCGGACTGCGTTCCTTCCTGAAAGTGTCTTTGAACAAAAATAGGAACGCTGAAAACATCACACCCCCCCAAATTGTCATGCACCAAAATACTGCGCGCCATCCCAGACCTTGCGCGAGGGTACCACCTAAGACAGGCTCGATTGAAGGTCCCAAGAGCAGTACAGTGTAGCTGAAACCCATGACCGACCCTCGTTGATGGGGTTCGAAACGTCTGCTAGCGTTACAACCCCGATGTTGATCACAGCGCCCACTCTAGATAGAATGAGTCATGACCAAGCCATGCGCCGAAAAAGCCTACCCAACTGCCTGAATTGCCCGCATGCCAATCACGAGACCTATGGTCTTTGAAATTGCTATGGTGGCGGAGCCTACAGTAAACATTGTGATGGAGAGCAAGTAGATAAGCTGATGGTGAAATGTCGGACATCTGTCATGGGAGCGACGAAATTGTTACTTTCCTCCCTTTGATCTCGTCGACAGCACTCCGGAGCAGGGGGAAGTTTCCTTGAGCAAGGATATATAGAGATGGACT
>JBBPTU010001563.1:0-11635 GCA_038094295.1 Tylopilus aff. beelii
CCTTGAATGCGTCCTCCGCATCATCACGTCTACCTGAGAAACGTAAAGCTGCATGCTTCCTCTCATAGCCCACTGGTGAAGACGGGACGAGGATGATGATCTGACGAGTCTCGATTAACAACACAATATTGCACGAAATTGTTAACAAACTTGATTTGCATCATCTAATGCATCCTTCCACAAACCCATGATGGCACGCGCTTCACTACGCTTGGCAAACAGGGCGTGGGAGTTAGTAGGACAGAGGGAGAGCGCAGCTGAATATTGGGTGACAGCCGTATCATGCTCTCGAGCACGCATTGCGAGATCTCCGAGTTCTTCTAGCTTTCTGCTACACCAATTTCTCAAGTCTGGTCATATAGACTGTGTGAGTGGTGTTGTATGCAGCACGTATATATTGCTCACCAACGACCCATCCTGCCTGCTCGCTGCTAATCTCATACGACATCTCTCTTGCCATTTCTTGCAAACATTCGGTGGCATCCGAGATGTGACCATTAACTTCCAGATGCTCATATATGGCCTGGTAAATGATAGTTTTTGGAGCGATGAACTGCAAGCCGAGAATGCAGGGGTCACTAAATGAGCAGAACGAAAAGAAACACCTACTTCATCAGCGAAGGCCAAAGAATCTCTCCAGGAATGACTTCTCAATGTTGCTCTTGCCCACTCCCTTAAAAGCGGCGTTGGGTTAGTGTAGAGCGTCATCACACCAGTGCCTTGAGGAATGATCAAGGCTTCGTCACTACGGCGCACAGGAGCAGAGACTCGGAGGCATCGCTGCGAGAAATCTAACGAATAGTCGAGCGGATGTTTGAACAAGTACTAGGGGTTTGGCTTACCTGAGACCCACTTGACAACGGGTTCACGTGTGTACACCTCTTCTTGATAGCTTCGTACCATCTCAAGCAGACAATCGCCTGCATCCTCTGTGTGTCCGGCCAAATAGAGAGCCTCGCATAGACGTTGCGGAACAATGGTGCAGAGATCATTAAATTTCCAACCTGATATCTATCGGAAAAGTGAGCTGCCTTGATACATTACGATATATCCGTTACAAACTCGCCAGTGACACCATCGAAAGCTGGTCAGTGGAATATGACGATAATTTCATTCGTGCATGCCTAAATGATTGTATTGCACAGTCGCAGTTTCCATTCTCCATTTGAGAATTTCCAATAAGAAGATGCATGTAGGCCTATGAAAGGTTAGCCGGTAATAACTGGGTGGAGGGCCATGGTCGTACTTGGATCACATAAAAAGCGGGGATACGAGGGACAGTGGTGATAAGGTCGTCCATGCGCAATACCGCATCCATATGATCTCCGGCCATGAACACGACGATGGCCTAGGAAGGTAAGCAGGTAAGCAGATGATAGTGTCCACAAATAAAAATCACACCTTGATGAGAAGTAGAAACGTAACGTGAGATGAATGAAACCGCTCGATTGCGATATCGATGGATCGATACGCCTTGTCTTTGTCTCCACTTCCAAGGTGTGTCATGGCCTTTGCAATATATGCGATAACTGACGGCTTGATTTCGATGGCCTTGACATCGGCGAGAGTCAGCGACAGCGTAACTTATAATTGAGGACATACCATTTCAGCGTCAGCAAGAGCGGTGTCCCATGTCTGTAGACGAGACCGCACGAGAGCTCTACAGGCGAGTAAATGATGGTTTGGAGTCCAAGATTTAGCTTTTGCTGTGGTCAATAACGCGTCTGCCTCTCTGAGCTCACCACACTCCCACGAGTTTAAAACGGCGGTGTCTATCTGGATGTCAGCTTCTTGGAGAGTCAAATGCAGGTAAGATAACGGAATTGGCTATGCAATGCTGCTCAAATACAACACAAGCCAACGAGACATGGTGCTCACAATAGGATGGGAAGAGCTTTGAATGATGATCGACCCTTTGTCACCAAGGACCGCTAGCTTCCGTCCGTCTAGAGAGAACGCGATAGAACGGACATCTTGATAATGCTGAAATTTTTTGGGAGGGGACCGACTCAACGCATCGCAAAGCATGACGGTGGTGTTTGTAGAGTATGCGATGAGTCTTCTGTTGCTCGATAGCGCAATGTGGGATGGGTTACTTGGTTCCAGCCACACGGCGGTTGCCCCAGTAGACGGGTCTAGTTTCTTGATTTTTCCATTGGAGACGACAAGGAGGTGGTTGGCAAACCAGACTAAACCTCTGTTCCGCCACGGGGACACAAGTCCAACTTGGGCTGGGGATGCTTCGATTGCGATTTCAACGAGTAGGGTACCATCACTGCTGTCCCATACCCGGACAGATCCTTCATAAATGGCTGTGGCAATGCGATCTCCCTGCGGCGAGTATTTCGCTGCGATTACAAAGTCCTTGTGGTGGAGAGTCAGTGCCTGTTCGCGAGTCCCCAGGTCCCAAATTGTGGCTATGCAACTACTGGACGCAGAAACGAGTCGCGTCGAGTTGGGCGAGAAGTCGACGCCCCAGATTGGCCCAGTGACGTCGCTGGGCTCGAAGACTTGCTGATATGTCCCTGCGTCCCACACGTGCACATACCCGCTGTATGTCCCCGCTGCAATCCACCGCCCGTCCTGTGACACAGCAATACACAGGACATGTCTTGCTTCCATCGTCGCCACCTCTCGTCCGTCTTCTACTTGCCACACCCGAACCCCGTTCATGTCGCCGCTCAAGATGTGCTTGGCATTCGCAGAGAACGTCGCCGCCCATGCCTCAGTGCCGGTCTGTACCTCTATGGGTCGACGAAGGCCTTGCCAGCTGGTTGAGCATAAAATTAACGACATCTCGCCACTACGCACCGGTCATCGTCGACAGTGGATCAATTGGCAACCCAAGGCAGTAAGTTAAAGCTGACAACGCGTCTATATATCTTTGCACTGATACAGATTAGTCCCACGCTAAGTACATCCTCGTGTCTTCCCTCATCGGCGACAAGTTCGCTCAACCCATCGAATCTGATACATTCCATTTTGCGGAACGCCATCGTCTCAAATAGAATGCGTTTACTGACCCTAATATGTTCCGGTCAATAGTGGCTTGTCATTCTAGTACGCTTAATGATCGGGACTTAGAAGAGAGCTCTGCTTGTCAGATTGTTCACTCCAGACCAACGTAAGTGCTTTCCTTCTCCTTCAGGTTGTCGCTCGCATAATTGACGACGATAACATCCATTTTATGTGACGGTGTGTCCTCGTACTAGCATTGCGATCGACTGAGCCCGTGACCACGCCACCCTCCCCCCTCCATTTTGTGCTCCTTCTGAATAGATTGTGGATTCCATTTCCGAGGGGTCTTTTTATTCTCAGTAGCTTCTGTCTTCAAGACCAAACTGACGAACGTTGTCCCAAACAGCCCCGAGCACAACCTAACTCTACTTCGTTGGAGGTGGGGTCCGGATGAAAACACGACACAAATAACTCAGTTTGGCACAAGGAAGTACTGCGGCCAGGGTGGCGGAAGTACAGAAGTTTGCCATGGTATCCGGTAGCGATTTGGATATGGATATAATTTGCATCCTATGAGTGGGATGTAATCCCGCTTGTTTCTACCTGATATCCTATTAGTTCTGAAGCGCATCCACGACGGTCGGATGATCACCACTATCACTGATACATTTCAGCTTCAACACTCGATTATCCTTTCTCGAGCAATGTCATATATAGACACACAGATATCTAAAGACCCACATGAACAAATGGAACCACATTGCATTCACACCTATCTCGATTGTTCTACTGCAGTGGAGAACGAGAGCTACCGATGCGGTGATGCAATGAGATGATCACCCAACTGGTTTGATAAGATCTTTTTTGTCATCTCAGATGCTTTAGTGATCTGCAGTTGCATTTCCCTAACCTACATACAGGAATGGTATTCAGGTTCGATGTAACATGGCGTACACGCTCCAACTCCGGGTCGTTCTGGACCCAGAGTACTTACCTACTAGACTCAGATTATGGGTGTGGTTGTACGGTTCAGACAATACACAACCACCAAAGTTCTGTCGCGTTCTGTATTTGAGGTGCGTGAGTGGTAGTGACCACCCCTCCTGGTGCCGCCTGCTTAAGGTCCCAAAAGACCGTGGTTTGACCATCCTGAATGCTGAAACCGATGGATGCATTGGGCGCATGCTAAACAAGCGTGCGAAAACACGAACGTATAACTAGTGTAGTTCCTCTCAACAATCCAAGAATATCCTTGCGCAGGCAATGGCACGAGCGTCCTATTCTGCCCAAAGTCGATTTCGAGGCCGGGAGCAGTTACGGGAAAGATGTGCTGCGAGATGTTATTGTCGGTGTCCAAGTTGATGATCCACTATACGTGATAATTGGCATCATAATCATGGATTCGAAGTCAGAGGATGGGCAGACCTCTTGAGAAAGTTGATTGGCTATCAAGGGATTGACGGTCAGTGGAGAACCTTGACCATTGTAAGTGATGGCCAGTAATGAGCCATCGGAGCTGGGGACCTTATTTATGATGTAGTAGTTCCCTGGAGTCGGGAAAGACATCAAGTAAATGGATGCTCTCTCCGAGACTGAGATAGCTTTTATACACATATCATGATGAACCAAACGGAGTTAGGGTGCTGTCCCTATATCTGAAGCTGACAAACATCAATCACAGATCGGTGGTAAGCGCTCAGCGCTCAACCCATGTATCATCAAAATGATGCGCTCATCTGACGGGAATATTTTGTCGAAAGGACCCAATAGTGTCAGTCAATAGATTCGAGGGCCTCCATTGTGTTTTGAATAGCTCAGATGAGCCAATCAAAACTCAAGCATCCGAAATGAGACTAATTGCATAACGTGTACCATTATCTAAGCGAAGCACCTTGGAGCACTTCACTGAGCGCAAACTATAACGTCACAGAAGGTTCTTGACAGCATTTTGCAGTGGCATTTGGGAAATGCTGTTGGATCAACTTTGGGTCGAAGAACAAGTAAGGGTCTCGACAAGAGCATTGTCCTTTCCAAGAATTGCCTAGAAGATCTATGAGAGCCGATACCGCGGTGATCTTTCTGATTGCACCGGGGATTGGGGAACTTAATCCGAAAATATCTACGGTCATTGTAGGCCTCATTGTTAACCGCGTTCTCTTTCAACCACTATGTCCTCTGTGGCCCAAATCTCGTCAGGAGCAACCTATAGCATTGTATCCCGTTGGGGCGGGGGATGCTTGACAGTGACAAATGGCACTCAACCCCCCCTCCAGGTCTTGAGCTGTGCCAGCACTCCGCAGCAACAGGTCGGAATCACTTGTTATGCCATGTTTCATTACAATGAAATCACCCTGTTTCTGACAGTGGCAATTTCAATCATTGGGAAACGACGCCTATACGGTCCAAAACCCAGCATCCAGCATATACATAAGTACCTCTAATCCTGATCAGAAATCATCCACTTTGGAGCAAAGTTCAACACCATACAGCTGGTACATCAACCCACAGCCTCCATTCTCGTCAGTGGTAGCTTGATTTTTGTCGTTTGAAAGCCTTTTTACCGTTGTCGTCAGATTCTCCCCAAACAGTTCATTTTCATTACAGTGGTCGGTCCCGCAATCCGCCAACGGCACCTCGGTGAGTTCGACTACACTGTTGATGCTTCCGAGTTTACCGGACGTGATCCCGGGCCAGGTACAATTACTGAGCCCTTGTAACAGTGCCTACGGCGCTGACTGGTTCGTCACCACTGGCAACACTACGGGCACCACGGGCCCGAGAGCCCAGCCAACAAGCTCTGGTTCTCCATCTCAGACTTCCACGAAGCCCAGTTCAAACAAAGTCTGGAGGGTTGCCGTTGGCGTGATTGTTGGCGTGGTTGGGCTGGTGTCACTAGTTTGGCTTAGTATTTCCTTAGGCAGGCGATGCCGCTCGCCACGGCGCCTTCCTGCCATCGGGTGATTTATTTGTGATACCCTTAGTATACCCAAACATAAAACAGATCGTCCTGGAATGAAACAAGAGGTAGTGGTTGTTGGGAGTAAGTCGCCCCATAGTAAGTTGGCACGCGCGTGTGGTGCACAAGGATGACAGTGGTAGCCTTAAGGTTCAAGTTGGGGCAACAAGTGGATGCATCACGTGCGCTGTTTGGAAGAGAAGCTGATTTCGCAATCATCCATGTTAAATGGCGGGGATAGTACTAGATTCTCGAACACTAAGCGATATGCAAACGGACAAAATGAAACGGGGTGCGGGCGAAGGGCCCTCTGCAAGCACCAGGAAACTAAGAAACGAGAAACAATGAAAACAGGACAGATAATAAAACCGAGAAAGAAAATACTGCAAACTACTGATGCTAGAGAAGAACGAGAGTCGCGTCAAACTTGTGCACGGTGGCGGGGATTATTATGAACTCTTCGAGTGCTTAACAGCCACTCCACCGCTAGAGGGATAAGAGATCGATGGACGAACTCCCTGCACCCTGTATCCTGAACCTTGCCTAATATACCTATCACCATAGAACCCATCTGATGCGAGGACGAAGACTGCCATTGTGGCGTTGCCTACCCGCAGGTACTGCACTTCGGCATCGTGTTGATTATTGCCCCGTATCGTCCCCGAGGCTCTCTTGCGACTTGACCCGTTTGAAACCGGGAAGGAGATGTGAACTCGAGGAACGACCGCCTAATATCCGACCCGGGGTCAACCTTGTGCCTAACCGAACGTTAAATCCTGAGAACTCACCCTAATACCCCAGCCCGAGATGAACGGCGAGCCCGCCTGTGCCGTCCTGCCACGATAACCGTGCCTCGATATTGTCATGGCCGTCACTGAACGTTGCCCCATGTCCAGTGTGCGACGAAGTGCGTCGTCGTCACCGACCAACCCGGTTTGAACTTGTATACCATGATGCAACCGACCGGGTGCTTCCAGACTGGACCAACCTCGAATGGTCCCTGTCCGTTCCGACGATGCCAACGACGCCCCCCATGGCTGAGCCTCCAAGTATTTGAATGCCTCCAACCTCGTCTGATGCGTCCAATGACGACAGACCAAACCCACGCAACATGCCTAGAAGCTGGACGATCGTTTGTGCCACCGTGATCGACCCTCTTCACAAGGAACAGCGCAGTCACCTCAGATACGGATGAGAAGGTACCAGGTCCATCAAACAAGAACTGAACGAGAACACCGCCTAGCCACCACGGCCTGCGACCCTTCTCCGCGCCCTCAAGTGGGCGTGCTAGAGAAAGGCATGTGCAGGCTATCGATGGTGGCGTGGGGATGCTCCGACAGTTGGCGATTTCTGGTGTATATATATGAATGGGACTGCAGCGTTCGCGAAGAGTGACAAAATCGTTAGGGTGGAGAGTCTGATGCTTCGTACGGCTTCGTCTGGGAAATAGTAGAGGGCGTGACGAGACTATGCTGGACAATGTTTGGGGCTGTGAATATTGAGGAAGGTTGGAGGTATATTTTAGAAGCGATGATGGGCCAGATGGGTGTCGTTCGCGAACATCCAAGTTGTCTTTGGCGGGTAATGAAGTGGACAATGACTTTGAAGGACATGTCAATGAAGCGTAGACATAGTCTTCACGTCTGGATATAAGTCAAAATCTGGCTTAAGAAATCGATATACGGATGGCTCTTACCATTCACACTGCCGAGGTTCACTCAAACCAGAGGCGTGGGCTTGAGGATATTGGCAATATACGGCTTAGAAGCTGGTAAATCTCATTCTTAGGGTGGTTGGGAGGGGATGGTGCCGGTGGGAGCAGAACTAGCGCCCAGTGATTGGGACTGGGCAGAAGACGAGACTCGGGAAGCGATGGCGTTGGAGATCATAGTGAAACATTGTTCCGGCCTTTGACATTGGGCATCGTATTGTTCGATCAGGAGAGATGCGTAGCTAGGATTGGGACTAGCCTCGTAAGACCTGGAAGGACTCGGAACCGAGCATGCTTTGGAGAGGTCAAAGAGTGAATTATGATATCAATCGACGGACAGAACCTACGGTGTGTGGTCCAAGGTTCTATTACGCAGGAGTCGAAGCGTCGTTGAGCGCTTCCATCTAGTACTTGAACTTGGAGGGAGTGCGACTCTGGCGATTGCAGACGTCGTAAAATAGTGGTGATTGGAGTATCGGCGATAAAGGGCTTGCGTTGGAACGTGGGTTCACACGCGGACGCGGTAATCGGCAGAATCCCGAAGGAAATAAGAAGCTCAGCTCAGATGCACAGATCGGGCTTCGAGAGCGTCCGCTGATTCCGGAGCTGGGCGAGAAAGGTATCTGCGCAGCAAGTAGATGGAATGGAGCGAATAGAAGGGTAACTGGTGAGGAAGGCGGAAAAGTGGAGCAACGGAGACGGAAATGCAACCGACATTTCACGACACTACCTCCCCCCCTTCATCGCGCCCTAGCGCCTAGCCCTGATCAGGGCTATCTGAACCGGCCGTCCGAAGCTTTGTGACGATCGCCATAGCACCCAGGGAACCAAGGCGTTCCAAGCGGGAGTCAGCCACCCCGCCACCTGCCACCTTCTTCTGCGATCTGAGCATCTCGATCTCCATCTGCGTCATCGCGTTCTTCGATGCTTTGGCAGACTCGTCGAGAGGAGGGATGAACAGGTTCCGCATCCGCGAAACATTCGTACCCAGGGTCTTTGCGGAATTCGTCTCTCGACCAGATTGCGACGCAGGTTGCGAGGACGAGAAGAAGGCCCTGGCGATTTCGAATGCGCGTTGGACCGCCGTTCGTGCTTTGTTGCCGACTTCCAGCTCTCCGGTGTGTGACGGGCCCTGCTTGTGCATCATACTCGCGAGCGTGGTGACAGAGGTCATAGAGCTGTCCCTTGAAGGCGAGATGATGGTCGCCATACACTCCGTGTGCGAAATCTCCACGGGTGATCCCTCGGTAGGAGCGCTGATTTCGACCGTGCTATCCGATCGAACAGTGGGCTTGGCCGGACTCCCTAACTCCTCGACGACAGTTGGAGATGATAGTGTCGAAGAGGTATCAGACTCGCGACGACCAGGTGAATCTTCGGTGGCTCCTGTGACATCAGATTGCGGGGTATCCTCCACCTTGGAGATAGCTCCGCCATCGCGAGATGTGGATCGCGTCTTGGCCCGTTTGATATCGACGCCGACGACGATTGTCCAGCTCTGCGAAGGGAACGAAGGCATATCCGGTGATGCCTGCGAGGGAAACGTCGGGAAAGCCTTGGGACGGCGAGTAGGTTGTGCTCCTGTCAGCCTCCGAGGCTTACCGCAACGGTAGTCGACAGCCACGTCGACAGAAGACCGATATGCGCACCCGCGTGGGACGCAACTTGGGCGGACCGTGAGTATGTTCGAAGTCGGGACCTGCATAGGCCGCCGATCCACGGTCGCTGCGGTAATACATCTGCTAGGGACTTTGCCCGACCTTGGCTTCGTCACAGGCTCCAATGGCTCCCTGATGAGTGACTTTCCATGCAAAGAGGGCTGATCTGCGGACGAAATAGAAGGTAACAGGAGCTTCCGGACACTGGTCTTGTTATTCGTCGTTGGCTTCAACGTCGGCTGGGGTGGAGAACGGCGTGGTTCTACTTTCCTGACTGCGGCTTTCCGACTTGGAGGGATCGTCGACCGTTCCTTGATCAACGACGGTTGAAGGAGTACTGGAAACTTCTTCACTGGGTCCTTCTTCGCAGGTACATACCGCTTCGTGGAGAGACTAGTCACAACAAATGGTTTAGGGCTCGTCGCCGCCTAAGGTTGTATGTTAGCCTTTGTGAACAGTCGCCATGCAACGCAGTATTGAAAGACGTACGGAGGTCGGGCTTGGCTTGTCTTTGCGAGTCATGGTGACAGTGTTGGCAATCTGACTTGTGAACGAGCGCATTGGAGGTAGAGGATGATAGTGGAGAGAACGACGAGGGAGCTGACCTGTCGTGCATACTTGCGAGGCTTATATACCTCCGTAGATGTGCGGCTGACCAGCTGATTTCTATGGCGGCTGGGCCAAATGCATTTCCGACCGTTCAGAATTCGTCCAGGGAGTAAGTGACGTCATTCCTATTTCGCCTTGCACACCGGATGTACGTGTGGACGATATCGACCTATTGGATTGCCATGGAGGAGTAAGATCTCCTAGTATGTACAATCATCGCTATGGTCAGGTCGTGGCCAACGGGGAGAAAGCTGCAGATCACACCTTGCTTCTAACTAGAGGTGAATCATAACATGGTGTTACAGCAAAGACAGTCACGACGGCTCGTACCAATTTGCACTCTACTAGTGGATACTTTCAACCAGACGGCAATGGAAATTCTGTCTTTTCTGTCATCTCCGAAAGCGTAAGTTTCCACTTACAGCGCACGGGTTTCAATTTGAACTAGACTAATATGAGACCAACAAAACTCGACACCTTGACGAACGACAATGAGACATGAATTCGTGTAATTTAGAAACTTACTCTGTGCGAGACCAGGGACGGCTGGGCAATGCCCCCCCCATGTGGTCCCAACCATATGGAATTGCGGTCCTTACCGGTCGTGAGGAGGTGATATTAATTATCGGAAATGACCACGTTATCCTTGCATACTTGAGTTGATCATTCCGTTCTCAGATGCACAGAGGAGAGTAAGAACTTAAACAGTCTCACACGGAGTCCTTGTCGGAGTCGTGCTCCCACCTGGCGGAGAATTGGCGGTGATCGAACCGTTCTCACGTTCCTGTTTCTGACTTTCGTGCACCCCTCTAAAACGTTAAGCTAGTCCAGGCGTTTTTCTTCCTTTTCCGATTTGTGGACAGGTTGGGTGAATACGAGTACGTGATGCGCATCGGATGGCCCAGGACGAGGCATGATGTCATATGAGTCACGCAAGCCTCATTCGGAAGTAGGCAGCAGAGCATCGACCCCGACAAAATCAGGAGGACAACATAACACCACCCGCAGACGGACACTCGTGACAATGATCATGTTCTCTTCCATCCAAACAAGCTGATTCCTCACTCACCATACCACCGGGCCAAATCCCACACAAAATGACCGACACTTTTCACAGAGGTGAGTCATTGCGGCAAACTCTCAGCAGGCTACATGTACATCAATTGACGGACAATCTTGTTCAAACGACCTTGCAGGGTGCGAACGCTATATTAATGCACGCAACCGTGGCAAGAAACCGTCTGTAGGTATGTGAACTAATCCTTAGAAACCTTCTCGAGTGCTTCCTGCACCTTGGCCTCATCTGCGGCCCAGGACGATCGCGGTAACTTGAACGCATCCCCTACCCGAGCATAAGAGTTATCGCCCAACCGCGAGATCGGCTTGAACTTGGTGATGTCGACCGTTCCACGCTCGTTCAACACGTCCTTGCGAACGTGAATGTATTTGACGTGCGCGAGGATCAGTATGGTGGTGGTTGCACCAGACGCTGGATCGGCTATAGGCATGGTTTGGTAAAGTTCGCACTCCATGCTGAACGCACTCTCCTTGACGCGTGATGCTTTCACGTGGGTCTATGCGGAGAACGATCGATCACAAGGGTGAAAGGAAAGAATTGGGAACGTACGCTAGGAAGTTTGGTGAGTCCGCTGAGGGGCCACTCGCTGACCTCTGGTGGGGCGTCGATTGAAGTCGCGTTGGCCAGCTCGACGAAGGGTTCGCTAATGATACTAATGACAAAGC
>JBBPTU010001564.1:0-11634 GCA_038094295.1 Tylopilus aff. beelii
CCTTTCCTCCCCCTCCTCCTCCGCCCAGCAGACTTCACCCTTCGTCGCCTCCCGACCTGCCCCCATTCCTCCTCCCCCCGCCGTGGCTGCACCCGCCCATGCCGCCACCCCTCCTCCCAGTCCTCCCCCCTCTTCCCTACCATCGCTTGACTTGGTCAGCGATTCCGACTCGGAGGTCGCCCAGGCGTGATGGGAGCTCGGACAAGGAGAATACTACGCCGCGCCGAACCACCTACCCTCCACGCTTCGACCCGGTAGTCCGCTGCCCACTCTGCAGGTACACCGCCCCCCCAGAAGACCCAATCCATCCGGACTTGCTCCCCTGACTAGGGCCTGTTGTTACTCCTGTGACAGCGACACCCATTTCCGTCCCAACTGTCCCCTCTACACCTGTCGCTTCTGTCAGGTCGCCACCCCAGGACACCCCCAATACTCCTGCCCCAGAAACCCCTATCGATGCGCTGCCTGCGGTCTTAGAGGACACTCTGCGGCGGAATGCGAGGACGCTTGGGGTATCAACTGGGATGACAACGTCATCATCTGGAATGAGGGAGACCCCGACGGCTACTGAGTCGGAGCCTCAGTCACAACACGGGGGTAATGTTACGGGCTGGGCTGAGATCGAGGTGTGATACACTGAGTTACATCGCACCATCGATTGTGCTACTGAAGCATTCGTTCAAGTGGGACTCCTCAGTACCTCAGACCGAGACCTATACCTCATCTATCCCATGGGGGATTCGAGCGTGGGAAGCCCAACCATGGAGTAACTGGGTACCTAATTTCCTTGCACTGCTCTTTCCTTCTTTTGCTCCTGATCTGATCTTATCTTGTATACCGCAATATGGACTCTATAAAAGCATCACACTGCCTTGCGCAGTCCGCAGTATGTTCTCTTCCTTATCTCCTCATCTCCGCTCGCATCGCCTTCAGATGGAGCTTGTAGTTAGTACTTTCTTGGACGCTCCACCTCCCCCTGCCAATTCTCCTTACATTGGTAGTAGTTTCCCATCCCTTCCGTAGTTATGTATAAAAGCGCCACTATCAGCACTCATGTACTTTAGTTAGATCTACGCAATCATCAGCATAACTTACTCACGCCGCTCGAGTGAGTGAGACCTCCGATCTGGCTCGTAATCACCATACTTGCATACTAGTTGCCCTAACCTTCACCTATTCTCTTCAGATCTTCACTCAAGCTCTCGCCCTCGTAATCGGCGAAGTAGCAAGCCACTATCGCGTTAACATATTCTGTGGTCAGAGATGCATTTATCGTGTAGGCCAAACCTAGGGAATACGTGCTTGAAAAACAGGGCGGCTACGTCTGCTGCCGTCGCCTTTTTGTTGCATGGCAGGATAATTACCCCCTTCATAAGGCCATGGTCGACCATGACCATCACGGAGTCGAAACTGCTAGACAACGGCAGATTGGTGATGAGATCAACGGAGATCTGCTGGAAGGGACGGGTGGCCGCTGAAGGGATAGGGGCAAGGCCAGGGGCCGTAGGGTGAGTACTCACCTTATTTGCCTGGCAAATGAAACATCCTTGGACAAAGCGGTGAACATGGGATGCCAGGCCCAGCCACCAGTAGTCATGGAAGACCCTGGCCAGCGTGCAGAAGTGGCCCTCATGGCCGCCCGCTGGGGACAAATGTAGCTGGAGGAGGAGGTCCTGTTGCGCTGATTCGGGAACGTAAAGGCAGCCCTTGAAATACAGGGCCCCTTCTACAAAGGACCAGTCTGAAGGGTCAGTGTGGGGTAGGGACGGGGTGCCAGAGGAGATGGCCGAAAGGGCTTGTAGTACCAGGGGGTCAGCTGGGGTAGAGGACGCAATTTTGTCGGCGAGGGCAACATCTAGTTGGCAAATGAAAGCAGTGGGGGGAAGGAAGACAACATCCGTGTTGTCCTGGGAGGTATTGACATCATCCTTTCGTGAGAGGGCGTCTGCTGGGCCCATTTCCGTGCCAGGGAGGGCCGTCCAGATAAGATCAAAGTCCTGGAGGAACATTTGCCATCTTGCTTGTCTACATGACAAGGCATGGGGGTATTTGAAGTAGGTAAGATTGCAGTGATTGGTAAGGATCGTGACAGGATGGAGCGTCCCTGTTAGATAATGCCTCCACTCCCCCAGCGCCAGGATGACCGCCAGCATCTCCCTCTCGTAAATATCGTAGTTTCGCTCTGCGGAGCCAAAGGTCTTCGAGAAATAGGCACACGGGTGGAGGTCCCCCGCACAGTCTTTTTGCATCAGGACCACCCCCGCCGCTAACAAAGAGGTGTCGGTCATGACCATAAATGGCTTTGAAGTGTCTGGGTACCGCAAGATTGGTCGAGTGAGGAACAAGGCCTTTAGGCAATCGAAGGCTGTCTGGCAGTCTTCGGTCCAAAGCCAGACTTTCCCTTTCTTGGTGAGGTCATGCAGCAGTCGCACCAGGTCGGAGAAGCTGGAAATGAACTTTCGATAAAAGTTACAAAAGCCAATGAAGGATCATACAGCCTTGACAGAGGTGGGGGGTTGCCAATTCTCGATTGCCGTGAGTTTGGTTGGGTCCATTTTTACTTCTCCCTTCTTGACCACCATACCCAGGTATTCTACCTCCGGAATGTTAAAGCTACATTTCTCGAGCTTGAGGTAAAGTTTGTGCTCGTGCATACATTGGAGGACCACTCTGGTCCGTCTATCCTGATCTTCCTGGTTATTGGAATGGATAAGGAGGTTGTCCATGTAGATGATTAGCCATCCTTCTGTGATCATGTCCCCGAATATATGGTCCATCAGGGCCTGGAAGGTCGCCGGAGAGTTACATAGGTTGAAGAACATGACCGTGGGCTTGAACAAGCCAAAAGGTGTAATGAACATGGCCTTCCAACAGTCTTTGGGCCATATTAACACATTATTATACCCCCATTGTATGTCCATTTTGGTGAAGATTGATGAGTCCTTCAGCTTATCGATGAGGATGGAGATCAGCTGGAGGGGATAGGCATTCTTTACTGTTCCTGAGTTCACATGCCGATAATCTTGACAGGGGCGGAGTTTCCCGTCTTTCTTTGGCACAAAGAAGAACGGGGATGCCTGCAGAGATTTAGAGGGGACAATCTTTCCACTCTTTAGGTGTTCGTCTACAAAGTCCTGGCAAGCCTGAGTCTCTTGTGGGTTCAGGGGATAGGACTTGGCTTGCTTTGGGACGAACTCCTTAGTCAGCTCAATGGTGTGGTCAAATTTCCGATTTGGGGGTAGCTTGCCATCGGGCAGTTCCTCGAAGACTTCTCAATATGCCTTGTATGTGGGGGTAAGATGACCTTCTTCTTCTCAGCCACTGCTGCTAAAGTGGTTGATACCATTGTTTTTCATACAGGGTAAGCCCTTGCTGCCTCGTGATCTAGCTTCATTTTCCACAATTTGGCGATCTTGACATCGGGGTCCATTCCTAAGTACCATATGAGGTATTGTTGGGTTACTGCTTTCAGGGAGTCGTGTCTGAGCTTCGGAAGGATGTCTGGAAGCTCCACCTTCCCAGTAGCACAGTCGATCAAGGGGTTGACTTCTCATACCCAGGGGAGCCCTAGGATTAGGCTTTCCTTCCCACAATCGATTACCATAAATGTTCTGGTTTGTTCCTTATCTCTGATCTGTAACGTCAGCATGACCTGATGTCATATTAGGCCATTGCTATTTGTGGTGCCATCCACGTTGCTTGCCCATAGCGGGGTTTTCATCCACTCCTTCTTCCATCCGGCTTTATTTACTAGGTGTCGGTTGATGAAGCACCCAATTGCTCCACTATCTACTAGCGCAGGTTTGTTGACAATTTTTCCTGAGGTACCAGCATAGAGGGAAGTGGGGATTCTCATTGACTTAGACTTGGTACTGGTTACAATTACAGGTGTGATCTTGGGAAGCGAAGATGTCGATTGTTCCTTCCCTTTCAAAAATCCTCTGGGACAGAGATTTGGTTTACCGTTCCTTCTTCCCCGCTATCTCTGTCCTCTTCTTCCCTTTTATCATGCTTCTGGTAGCAGATCCTAAGGGTCTTGATCTCTGTTTCCTCAGAGATCTTGTTATCTTTCATGAACTTCTGAAATGGGGAGTCCCTCTTCGTCTCGGTTGCCCTAATTTGGTTCTGACTTCCTCTGTTGTTTCATTCCAGATTCCTGTTCCTATTCCCTCTAGAGTGTCCTCCGAAGTTTTGAGGGTGGTTCCTTGTTGAGCATCCTGGCTTCTTGCAAATGAAGCAGAGTCCTTTGGCAAAACATTCCGCTCTTTCATCAGGGGTGAGGCGGATGGCATCCACATCCATCTGGTATGGGTCTTTTTCATTGTTATGTCAGCGGATGGACGGTATCCATCCTGACCCTCCTCTGTGGTCGTACTTATTTTGTTCAGCAAGGTCATAGAACGTTCCTGCTCTATCCAGCCACTCCTTCATATCCTTTGGCTGTGGGACGACCAGGGCCATGGCCTTGGCAGTATCCAGGTCTACTGCCTTGCATAGGATCCGGAAGACATCGTTGATATCCTTCATCTTGGCTCTTCAAGCTTCTAGCTCAAAGACGGTCCTGAACTTATGGAAGTCCCCTTTGAACTTCCTAATGTCCATGGCATGGAGGGTATTCCGTGCGTGTTGCTCCATAGAGGCCGGGCAGAAGGTAGTGAGGAAGTTTTTTGACACATCTTTGAAGGTGATCTTCTTTCCTTCTTCATCATCTCCATACATCTTATCATACCATCCCTCGGTGAAGGCCTGTCCCTGTCCCTTGCTCATATGATTAAGGAAGGTGATGGTTCGCTGCTTATCTCCTTTGGTGGTGGCATGATTGAAGATCTGGGGATTGGCGTCGAAGTACATGTCCATCTGATTATGCCATCTATTGGCATCCTCGGTTTCTCCGGAGAAACTGTCGGGGAGGGCTGCCTTGTTTTATTTGTCGTCAGTGTTGGCCATTGCTGCTTCGATTCCTCTCTGCGTTCTTTCGTGAATTCGGGTGAGGGTATCTGGAGAATATCATTCCGGTTTCCCACCAAAAAGGTCAAAGCGCTCTTCACCCTTTTCCAGATGTGGATTTTCCGGTTCATAGGAGTGGGAGGGTGGGTCATGGAGGGGTTCAGTGTCAACGTGGATCTGGGGCTTGTCCTCCTCAGTTTCTTGTTCCTGGGGTATGGGGTTGGGGGTCTGCTCTTCAGCTTGTTTGTGAATATAAAATTCTGCTGTAGGGACAGATGTATTGACAGCGATCTGTGATTCAGGGGAACTTCCAGAGCGTAGGCAAGTGGGGGGTTTTAGTGAGCTGTGGAGGGATCTGGCTTGAGTTGAGGTGCCAGGTATACACCTAGATCTCGGCGCTGTGCGACCTGTCTGAGGGTTCATATGAGGAACCACAGGGTTGACATGTGCAGGGCGAGGGCGCAAGGAGGTAGGGGTGTGGGAATTGTCTTCAGAGGAGTCGTTGGATGGGGGGCTTCGATAAGACGTGGTGGGGGTAGGTGGGCTCTGAACCTAAGAGTTGGAGCCAGGGGAAGAGTTTGATCTTTTGTTACGATACATGTCCTGTCATTCCCTTCTCCTTTGCTCGTCTAGTAAAGAGCAATAGATGTAGAGGATTACTAGCAACACTTGGTAGAGAGGATCCAGTCTGGCAGTGGTCTCGCTGAAAGAACCTATCTTTACAGCGGAAGAGATGAGAACACAGGTTGATTGCGTAGATCAAACTAAGGTACAAGGCGCTATCTAGGGGTATTTATACATAAGTATATGGGGCTGGGGAAACATAGCCATAACAAGAGATATGACTATGGGAGGGGATTAGCATCCATGGGAAAGCCAAGTCAGTGATGTGAGACTACTTCTCACGTCTGCAGGAATGCATGTTATGTAAGTGGGAAAGGTTAAATAGTGTCCGTAGGGCGGTGTACAGGATGAAGTAAGCACAAATAAAGGTTACGGCAAGGGCCCGCACAAATCATAGAATGTAAGAGGGAAAAGCAGTTGAACCAACCATGGAGTTACTTGAGGATTTCCTCATCTGTCGTGAAGTGGTCTTCTATAGCATCCCAAGGGAAGTCTCCGCCAGGTAATACTTCATCATCAACATATGCCACGACTCCTTGATAGAAGCTGTTGATGACGGCTTCCTGAACTGCGAAATGGAGGTCTTCCTGATGGCATGCCATATCAGTCCAAACCATAACAGGATGCTTCATCAACCATCAACTCGTCACCCACATGAAATGGCCAAAGAAGCGCCTTACTAGGCCAGTAAAGGCAAGCAACATGGACAGTACTATTAACCAGAATGGGTTAATAAGGTTCTCTGTCACCCTCCAAATACAAATAGGGGACCAGGAATGGCCACAAACCTTTCTTGTCATCAACTGCAGAAAAGAAGATGTCATCCTATGGTTACCCTGGTTGCAGGATCAGAACCCTATCATTAACTGGGCGATGGGGAAGGTATTACTCACCTCTACCCCAAAGTTATGACACAACTCCCCTAAGGTGGTGACGCAATGGTACCTGGTCAGGTACCTGGGGATGGACCCAGATGCACGAATCACCAAATGGTGGAAGAAGAAACTGGACCACGAGGCTGCTAGGGCCTACCCCTTACAAAGGACCACTATCTCAACGAAGATAGCCATGGACACTGCCAAAGTGGAAGTCAAGATGCCCAAGGAATACAAGGAATACAGGGGGGTTTTCCAAGACCCACTGCAAGGGGAGCTACCCCAAACTAGGGAATTCAATCATGTCATCGACCTCTCTCTGGACTTCGTCCCAAAACCAGCCAAAGCTTACCCCCTAAATCCAGAAGAACAGAAGGCATGTAGAGACTTTGTCAATGAACACCTGAAAAGTGGGAAGATCACTATGTCGAAATCCCCACAGGCCTCCTGTTTCTTCTTTGTCCCAAAAAAGGATGGGAAATTATGCCCTTGTCAGGACTATCAACATCTAAACACTGGGACCATCAAGAATGCCTAACCCCTCCCCCTGATCTCCGATCTTGTCAACAAACTAAAGGAGTCATCAATCTTCACTAAGATGGATGTCCGATGGGGCTACCACAACGTCCAGATCAGGCCTAATGACTGGTGGAAGGCAGTGTTCAGCACCCGTTTGGACCGTTCAAACCCATGGTCATGTTCTTCAGCCTCTGCAATTCTCTGGCTACATTCCAGGCCCTGATGGACAGCATCTTTCGCAATCTTATCGCCAAAGGGTGGCTAGTAATCTACATGGATGACCTCCTCATCCACTCGGCTGATCAAGAAACTCATGACCACCAAATGAAACAAGTCCTGGCCCAACTTAGGGAATACAAGTTGTACCTCAAATTGGAAAAATGCAGCTTCAATGTCCCAGAAGTGGAATACCTCAGGATGATCATCCAAAAAGGGACAGTCCTCATGGACCTGGTAAATCTCACTGTGATTCAAAATTGGCAACCCCCCTCCTCCGTAAAAGCAGTACACTCCTTTATAAGCTTCTGTAACTTCTATAGGAAGTTCATCCCCAGATTCTTGGACATTGTCCACCCACTTCACTCCCTAACCAAGAAGGGAGCCTCTTGGGAGTGGACCCCTGCCCACCAGGATGCCTTTACTACCCTGAAAGGAGAGTTCATGAAAGCGCCTGTCCTTCGTTCCCTGGACACGGCTAAACCATTCACAATAATGAACAACGCCTTGCTTGTTGCCACCAGAGGTGTCTTGATGCAACATGACACCACCAGAGATCTCCACCCCTGTGCCTACTTCTCTAAAATGTTCGGCTTGGCTGAATGGAATTACGACATTTACGACCAGGAAATGCTCACCATCATCCTGGCACTCCACGAGTGGCATCATTACCTAACTGGCACCTCCCACCCAGTAATGATCCTCATGGATCATCA
This sequence comes from Tylopilus aff. beelii, assembly GCA_038094295.1. Taxonomy (NCBI): domain Eukaryota; kingdom Fungi; phylum Basidiomycota; class Agaricomycetes; order Boletales; family Boletaceae; genus Tylopilus; species Tylopilus aff. beelii. The sequence continues at coordinate 7,898 of JBBPTU010001564.1, forward strand.
CAACCTTACGTACTTTAAACATCCCCAGGACCTCTCTCACCACCAAGCTCGGTGGCAGATGTTTCTCCAGGACTTCAACCTTATCTAGAAGGCCCTCCTGGCACCACCATGGGCCCCACTGATGCCCTCTCCCATAAACATGATGTTGATACCTCGGGCGATAACCACCATGTCATCTCATCAGGAAACCTTTAAGGAAATGATAATTCTATATATACCTTTATCTATGCTAAAAAGCCCTATAAGATTTATAATAATGATATACCACTTGATAAGGCTATATAATCACTGGCAGTGTTTATAGCATTGCTCAAGAGTATCACAAAGTTGGTGTTGATAATATCAATCTTACTGCTAAGAGTATATCATCAATGTAATGTATAACAGCTTGATGGATATGATAAACGTGATACACATGACTACAATCATAATTATTATATACATTATAACCCATTATATGGGATTATATGGGATTATTATCCACACTACCAACACAAAAAAAAACTTGTAGAAGCTATTGTTGTCCCCTTCATTTATCACTCACATACCAAAATGTGGACAAGGAAGATGCTTATTAATCATTACTAACTATGAATCCATCAAATACACTACTAGTAAAAAATTTCTATCTACCAAAAGTACCAAAAAAGCAGTCAAAAATCTTAAGAAAAGACTTACAGTTGACTTCACACAAGTACCACCTTACCTGAGTACTAACTCTAGTGAAAAGCTAGAGTGACCTTTAACTCTGAGGATGGAACTCAGAGACAAGAGTGAAGAAAAAAAGAAAGAGAAAGAGGTTGGATTTATATACTATGAGCCATACAGTTATGACAAAGAGGTTCCCATGCATGTGGCACATGTGGCTGTTCTGAATGATATAGATGGCAAGGGTAGATATTCAATGATCAGAGTGAGAGTATAATGACATAGACTATCATCAAAGGTAATTCCATCCAACTATGATACCATTTGATCACATAATATAAGCTATGATCATTTATTCAGCATAATAATATCAAGTTGATCAATGCTTATCATTTTTCAATCACAATTACAAAGAGATGATCAGAAAATGATCATAGTATAATCAGACTGATGTGCAAATGACCATTGATAAAAAGTATATCTGACCATATATAGCATTGTAAGGATAGAAACATTATGATTATGAAGTGATCATAGCATATATAGGATTATACTTGAACAACAAACTGATATATATATTGTCATATCTATCTAGGAATACCTGCTCCTTAAAAGTTTCCTGATGCTTCCTCCCACCGGAAGCCTTTGTCCACATGATTGACATCGCCATCACTGACAAAATTACGTCCTCCACCTCTAAGGACCCATTGGTACTCCATGCCCTCCAGGCCTTACAAGACAACTCCCCTATCCTTCCACACTCTCATTACAATGGCTGGACCTTTACCAAAGGGTCCCTCTATTTTAAAGGCTGTCTCTATGTCCCTGAGCCAGCATGTGCAGACCTCCTCCAGGAACTCCACTACTCCCCTGCCAGAGGCCACAAGGGCCGTTTTTGCACCCTCCATCGTGTCTCCCAGGACTATTGGTGGCCGGGCCTCGCCACCTATGTCCACCACTTCATGGCTGGCTGCACCATCTATCAGGCCTCTAAAGTCAACACTCACCCAATGGCCCCTGGTTTATCTTATCACCAATCTTCTGCCATTGCATGGCCACAACTCCATTCTGGTCATGGTCGACCAAGGCCTTATGAAGGGGGTGATTTTCTGCCCATGTTCAAGAACAATCAGCACAGAAGGAGTAGCTGACCTGTTTCTCCAATTCGTCTTTCCCTGTTTTGGCCTCCATGACAAATGCATCTCCAATCGAGGACCCTCATTCACCTCAGCCTTCACTAGAGAACTGGTGTGATTACTCCACTACGACGTAGCCCTCTCCACGGCCTATCACCCCAAGACAGATGGGGAAATGGAACGAGTAAACCAATAACTCGAAACCTACCTGCGGATGTTCTGTGGAAACAAACCCAAAGAATGGGCAACGATGCTCCCCTTTGCTGAATTCTTGCACAACTCTGCAACCCACTTGGCCACCAACGTAACCCCATACTCCCTCATGATGGGATATGAACCTCAAGCGTACCCCCATTATCTAAAACCACCTTCCTCCCAGCCCTAGAAACCCGAGCTAGGCTACTGGAAGAAGCATGAAAGGAGGCACTAGCAGTGCACCATAAAGCCCAACAAGATATGAGGGAATGGGTCACCTCCCACTTCAAAGGCTGGAAGGTTGGGACTAAGGTCTGGCTCAAGGCCAAGGACCTCTGCATCAAGTATAGGAACCAGAAGTTAGCGCTGAAATGGGTTGGCCCCTTTGAGATTACCCAGGTCCTCAGCCACCTAAGCTACCGAATTGTGATCCCATTGATGTGGAAAATACATGAGGTCTTCCATGCATCTAAGTTATCCCTTGCCATAACAACCAGGGAACATGGACCCAGCTTCCCAGCCCTGCCACCCCAATTAGTTGACGGCAAAGCAGAGTATGAAGTCAAAACCATCAAACACCACAGGAGTGTGGGGAGGTGCACCGAGTACCTGGTAGCCTGGAAAGGCTATGCACTGTCAGAAGATTTGTGGGAACCCACTGGAAATCTGCTGCACGCTCAGAAGTCATTGAAAGAATACCAGAAGAAACATTGAAAGGACTTCCCATGCATCTAACACCCCACTATGATCTCTCCCTGTGACCTTGCCACCATTTTTATTGTCTCATTTTTCTGCTTGCTAGCCTATCTGGTGTCCCTACTCTCAAGACAGGGAATGGTTTTTCAAGTACAACACACACACACTGAATTCTGTATCACCCTGCTCACCCCGTCCTATGCCTCAAATGCAGTAGGGCAATCTTGGACCTACTCCACCCTGTCAGCTGCACCACAGGCAAACCCCAATTGGAACCCCACCTGGAACTCTGCTGATGGAGCTATCCAAACAGACTAATCAGGAACCAGGAAGGGGGATCCCTATATTAACCACTGTGCAAGACTCCCCACTCCCCCCACCTCCCAATGTCCCACTTCCCCACCTGTGTCCTTACCTGTGATGTTGACACTACCTACCCTGACAGTGACCCTCTCCCCAAGTCCATCCCCTGCTTCTTTGAACTCCTCACTCCCACCCTCCAGCTTGAGTTACTGGACATCCTCTCCCACTCCCCTGACCAACTTGCCAAACTTGAGCGAAGCGCCTCCCTCCCTTCTACCCATCCTGTCCTCCAACAACTATTGGCCATCCACACTGTCCAGAGGGCTGGACTATTCCTCCAATGGTCCAAGAAGCCCACCCCCAATAAGGTTGCCGTGGTATCAGCCATTGCCCCCACCATTCTCAACCTCTATCAAGAACTCCCGGGACTGGAAATCTTTCCCACCCTCAACTGCACCTCTTACGAATTGCAGAACTCCTTACTGCATGATGTGTTCACAGCATTCCCCCTGGAGCAGTTTAGGGAATATATGGGACGAGTTATAGAGAGACTCACCCTCAGGATACCAGACCCCCCATCTGCTAGACCTCCTAGCAAGCATAGCAGGAAGAAGGGATCTCATAGAAGACCAACTGCTGGGCACTCTGAGGCTGTACCTGGGACAGTGGCCAGCTCTGCCCCCATTCCCTCCACCCCCACCTCCTCCCAGCTGGATGTGGCCACCCTTAGCATTTTCCCAGTCACGAGCCCCCCCTTCC
>JBBPTU010001565.1:0-11628 GCA_038094295.1 Tylopilus aff. beelii
CCCAATCTCTTGCGAGGAGATTGCTCCAGCCGAGTGTACGTGGCAGGTCGAATGATGGAATCCTTTCTCACCTTCGTTGATCACCACCAGGCCACCTCCAGGGCGCAGTGTTCGTCACGCAGCGTGCGAGAGATCTGTTGAAAAGTCAGTTATCTCTGCTTTCCACTTGCAAGCGCGTTGAAGGGATACTTGAAAATAGGTAAACTCAAGGGATCGCCCTACTGTAGAGACGAGGCGATGGACGTCATTATGCGAGACTTTGACCAGAAAACGAAACCAAAAATCAGCAGTCCAGCCAAGCGTGCTTTTGTCACAATTGGAAATCCGCTCTTTGAGGATGAACGCTATAAAATCTCTCGAGGAGCTTTGACGTTAACTGGGTAAACTCCGTTTTGTCCTCAATCATACCACCGCCGTCGTCTAATCTCACGTCTTCAGCACAGAGGCTACGGGCCTGTTTGAACCATCCATTAAAGCCATCATCGACGCATTCGTCCAACAGCGCAAATCTGTCAAGACAAAGATCACCGTGAGTTACTCCCACAACCTGACCTTGCTTAAAGTCACATTCTAGATCTCTAGATGGCATTCCTTGTCGGGGGTTTGGGAACAAATGATTTCGTTTGGAGCCGTCTCCGGTCATATTTCCGGGAACATGGCATCAGTATTTCCCGTCCGGAAAACGATATGTATGTACCCATCCGGCATTACTCACTAGTCCTAATCCCACGTATTAGAAACAAGTCGGTCGCAAATGGTGCAGTGTTATTCTACGTTGATCGCACTGTCAGAGTACGTGTGACACGTGCCACATACGGCGTTAAATGTTTCCAGTGGGTAGACGAGACCAACCCGGAGCACCAGTGCAGGAGAGCCAAGTGGGAAGAAGGCGCGACGGGTAAAAACAAAATTGAAGGCGGTTTTCAGTGCGTCCTCTACAAGGTAATTATTCCTTGGATCTCTATTATCCTCCCAATTACTGAGAGCAAGTTTTATAGGGCGATCAAGTTGAGGAGAGTAAAGAGACTCGTCATTCGTTCACTTTTTTCGGCAGCAGCTTAGAGTCCTTTCGTGGAAGGGAGACTGAACTCCACTGCTATCGTGGTGCTTTAACCAACCCGAGATGGATAGACAAGGATCCATGTATGTTTCTTGTTGCGCCTCGTGCTCTCTTGTTAAAGTGAAGCATTTCAGCTTCTTTCAGTAAAGTCTGTACAATTCATGCGGATTTGAGCAAGGCGGCAGGAGAGTCATCTACAAACATTGCGCCATCAGGTAAGGTTTGGCGTGAAGTCTCCTGTGATGTGATCGTATACCTCGGGACTGCCGAATGGACTGCACAGATGGCCTGGGAAACGACGGTGGGCAAAAAATGAATTGTTCTGTTCTATTCATCTGATGCTATGCCACTTGTAGGAAGGTGAACAACGGTTAGTGATTGTGTACGTGACTCCTTGTTGGCCTCATTTGCTCGCAGAACCCCCGCCCAGATCATCTACTACGATGTTTAAGCAATTGTCGAGTCAATGTTCCTCGCACCTTCTGAGTCACATCTATGGAAACAGGGTTTTTTTCTTATCGACAGTACTTCAACTCTACTTTTCACTGTTTACAATGACCAATGTGTCCCATCTAAGGGCTCCCTACAATTATATAATCTGGCAACATCGACCAAGATAGGCTAGCCAAGGATCCGTCTTGTAGGTGACTGCGCGTAATCTGGGCCGACGTGGTTTCCTTCCTCCCTGAAGTTATTGGAAGCTGCATCTCACTCTTAATCTCGTCCTTTATGTTGCCTTGGTGATCATGATTGGTAACGTGCAAATGGCAGTCCCCGACTCCTCGTTATTCTTTTCTTGCATTCGAAACATCCTCATATAATGGTAAAACGTAGCTAGTGCTGGCGGGATCCTACGCGCGTACGAGTCTCTCCAAAGCCGTGACTACAGTACCTCGATCGTGTTGACCCCATCTATCAATTCCTTCAGCGAAACCTCGTCGCGAATCCGTACCATGACCAAACAGTCCGTCGCGACCCGCCTATACTCCATGAACGACACCGATTCGAACAAGAGCCCGCCAAACGGCTGCTTGAGACGTGCGAGTAACCGAAGCGCCTGGGTAGTCTTGTCGAGCGTCGTTGCGCTGTCTGCGTGTTCCTGGATGAGTAAAGGACGGATCCAGGGATGCACGATGCAGAGGTCGTTCGTTCCACAGAGGTCATCGGCAGTCACGATCTCGATGTCCCCGAGCGCAGACGTCGTTACGCGAAAGGTACCAAACCTCGTCTCTGGGTCTGGGTCCGAAGTGCAAATCACCCCGGAGGTGCGAAAGACGATTCCGGAGAGTCGAAGGCGGCTGGAAAACATGGTCGACGATGGAAGAGAGCAAAGACGATTGTGCAACGTCTCGAGAACGGAGGGATCGAGTCGGGACGATCGCAACGTTGCCACCGCGCGAGCCATGTCACCCGTCTCGATCGACCGGGGAATATGTGGCGGAACGACTTCACGGTAGACAGTGAGGTCGTGTGGCAGGCAGCTGTTATAAATACCAGCCTCCCCAGTCCATGCGAGGGTTGACACATCTCCAGAGCCAGTCAACACATGTTCCAGAAGACGACCAACCGCACGGTAACGCTCGCCGTATATGACCGGAATCGAAGAATTGAAGATCCCGAGTAGAGAGTATGCGATGTCCTCGACATACGTCGTTTCGCGCGTCGACGCCAATGATAGCTTCTCGCGAATTCTGTCTAGGCCAGGTCGAAGTACTGATAATTGCTGTTCTGAAAAGCCTGATGCCTGCTCCATCTCCGCAACGATAGCTGGCGACTCCTTGTGGTTGAACATCTCGAGGTTCAGATATGGTTTCCAGTCCTCCGTGTAGAACTGCACCGTCTCGGCCGCAACGTACTCCTGGTATGTCCAAACACGAGTATTCCAGACGCTATTCTGCAGGTCGCCCGGTTCCTGCGAGTCGGACGAAACCCCACGGAGGTGGACGAGCGTGACGGACGACCCACGGTACCACGTGAACATGGCAACGAGTGACTCTTGCAATACAACATTGCTCTCCTTGTCGATGCAGCAAGTGTCTGACCATACCCATCGCAGTCCGAGGGTACGGACAATCTTGCAAAGCATCTGCAGCTTCGTGTTTGCTGAGGATGGCTCTAGATCGTAGACAGAGATGCTCTGGACTTCGTGGAAAAGGGGTTCGCCATCCTCCCACCGATGGGAGAACATTGCGTAGCGATAGAATTTCTTTACGTCATTATCAATCCGGGACGATGCTGGAGTGTGTCGTCATCGAGGACCGCAGTTCGTCGAAGGTAGGGTGTTCATCGAACAGGGCTGCCTGCTGTCGCTTGTCGTACATGCGACCCGTGATAGCGTCAATGAGTACCCGCGGCATGGGGCCGATTGTCTGCTGGACTGCGTGTCGAATCAAGGATGTAATATCAATGTATTGCCGACCAAGGTCTGCACAGAATCAGTTAATTCGTTGTCAAAAGCTAACAAAGACACGAACTACGAATTTCCGGGTCGGGCGAGGCTTGTATCTTTACACGCATCGTCTGAAATACTTTGAATGCCTCCCTATACTCGCCCATGCCATGTAGTGCAGAATGTCTTTCTTCGTAGCCCTTGTACAATGATGGGTCGAGTTCTATGAGCTGATCATGTGGATCAGCATGTACACTCTATGTAGCATAAACCATGACCAATACCTCATTGCTACGCTTGAGAAGAATTTCGTACTTGTTCTTTGGCTCGAGTGTGATTGCATTCGAGTAATATGCAATAGCCTCCTTGTGTTGTCGAGTACTTTTCGCAGCATCGCCCAGAGTTACCAGCTTCTCGATGCACCGCTCCAGAAAGCCTGAGTAGGATGGGAAGTTAGCATTGCTTGTACGACCGTCAGAAGCACGTACTCTGTTCCCATTCTATTTGCTCGTCAGAGGTCACATCGTCCAATACCTCATTCTTCATCCGCTGGAAACATTCAATCACCTCTATGAGGCGACCATGCTCTTCGAGAAGTTCACAAATGGTGCGGTAGACGAGAACCCTAGATATTTTAAACTGAACAGAGTCAAAACTTGTATCTGACCAAGTACGGAAACAATACCCTGACTGAGGCATCCAAAGCCTCGCACACAAAGCCACTACTAGTAGTCAAGATCGAGCGCGCCCACTTTTTCAGGACAACATTTGGGGACGGAGGATTCAGTAGCAGTGCAGCAGCATAAGCTGAAGTCTCCTCGTCACATTTTCCAACGATAGATGCCTCGTCTCCGATCTTTTCCAATGTCGCCAGGCAGCGCTGTTGAAACTCTGGCCACCGGAATTCAAAAACACGTCAAATTTCAGCGGGTGGGGACTCACCTGCCAGCCAGCCAGAAAGTAGTCCATCCGCTTTTACATCATCTGCCATTGTACTCGTCATCTCGCGAATAGACCCCACAGCATCATATATGCGGCCTTGAGCATACAAAGTTTCACATTCGTGCCTTCGTTCGTGTGCACGGATGATTCGGATAAGTTGTTGGTTGCCCTGGTGTAGGCGAGCAACTTCACTGTCTAATAGCACTATGCGTCAGCAAAGTACCCTGCCAAGATGGGACAGACCTACTGAGGTTTTTTTCCTGCGCGCGAAAGGTTTGCTCAAGATTTCTGATGCGCGCATCTAGGAGAGGCCGTCAGCGTTGCGTGAGTGCAGGCCATGATGAATATACTCGTGGTCTCGCTAGCGGTGCGCTGAGACATGGCAAGATCTCCACGGAGTTGCTCGTTCGCCTTCTCGAGCTGAACATTTTTGCTTCCTAGTGTACACGAACGTCAGCAAAGCGGTGATGATCCAAGTGAGTTGATCGTTTTACTGAGGGTGTCCATTTCCTGATCGGCGGCGTGCTTAGAGGCGGCAAGTTCTTCACACAGGTCTTCCATGGCCTTCTCCACATGTCCTGATTCATCGTGAGGGAAACCTCAGCGAGGTCTACGACGAACGTACTTGACTTCATTTCCTCAGCCGAAAGGTCCGCGGACAGTGACTTGATCGTCTCGCGTTGCTCACTGATTGCCCGTTGCAACTTGGCGAGCTCCTCGCGGTGCTCCAAGGTATCCGCGAGCTGAACGACGCTGCTACCTAGCAACAATAACCATCGATGACGACGGATGACGGCAGCATTGGACGTACTAATGTCAGGTGGATGTGATTCATTTACATTGACGAGGTAGGACGGGGGTAGCGTATGGCAGAGATTTCGAAGGGTAATTTTGTTGTCTCCGCAGACCACGAGATCAAAATTGTTAGATACGGCTAGGGTGTAGATGTTGTGGGTGTGCTCGAGGACGGTCCCGATTCCCTGGTGTGTCGAGGTGTCCCAAAACGAAACCTTTGAATCGGCCGAGGCTGCGATGAAAGTGCCATTGTGCGCCAGAGCAATACATGAGGCACCTCGGTTGCTATGGATGGCCCATTTTGAGAGTATCGTGCCAGTGGACGTGTCGACAGCATAGATATGTCCATTGCGATCCAGGGCGAAAAGTTGCTTGGTGTCGCTTCCCCAGGCGAGGGAATTGTTTTGGACTGAGAGGGTTGGAATTGCGGCATCGAAGAGAAGGCGGCCATTCGCCGCGTCGTAGACTCGAACGGAGGCGCGATAATACGTGGCTGTCGCGACTAGGGTACAGTTGAAAAGTCAATATTTATACACAGCGGTTTATAAACAGTGTTAATAACTGTTAATAACAGGGAGAAATTTCGAGTGACCAGTAAGGCAGTGTATAATTGTAAGAAATTCAGGTTCGCTAGAGGGCCTATGTCAGGAATATTATCGAACATGCTTGCGCCCACCCGATGCCAGTGAACGAGCCAATGCCTATGGCGCTCCCCACGGCCGAATCTCTCTCCTCTAATGAATTCATTCACTTTCTCACGTACTTACGAATACTCCTTCGAGATCTACCCGAAGCCCTACCGGTCGGGAATTCCCCAACATCGAGATACCAAGCCTTCCAGTCTTTTGAGATCGATGAAGAGCTTCTTGACCGAACCGGCACAGAAATAGGAGCCCTCAACGAGCAGTTTAAGGCGGTCTTTGGGTGGAAGACACGAACGACAGGGGATCAAACTTTATCAATCGAGGAGCGCGGGCCATCGATCTCGGCAGTCGTCGACATCCTCCAGCGATTCCACACCAAGTATCCAGAAGATAACGTTCTGAAGAAGTGGGGCATTGACATTGCTGCTGGCATACACAAAGTATGTAACCATCATGGGACTACGGTGCGGAATCCTTTTTCCGGTTGTGCCAAACTGCCAATAACTGACATGGTCGTGTTTGGCAGGTCTGCGCATACTCACGAACTGCTACCTGGAATAGAGACTTGGATGAAACCCAAACAACTACGAACTCTGTGAGTACCCGATGATATAGAGACAGTTATCAGATTGCTAATCCGATCTCAAGATCTCGCAGTCTGAGTCATTCTTCAAGTCTACTGGTACATCGAGTCTACCAGATCACACCCTGAAACACAGTACCTCCGGCTCTAATCGAGGACGCCCCCAAAATGCGCTGATGAGCCGGCTTATCACCCGATTCGAAGATGGTGGCGGCGAGAAGGCTTGGCGCTGTGTTGGCCCAAATTGCGAACACATACGCAAAGGCAATCCACAGGAGGCACGCGTCTTGAAGCATGCATCGAGCTGCTCATTCCTTCCATCTGCATTGAAACAGGAGGCAGCAGATGCGTCAAGAGACAGTTCCCTTGGTGCACAACTCGTGCCACTACGTGCACAAGCCCAGGACCGTGACTCAGAGCATTCTGAGCCACACACATGCTCAAGCCCGAGCGCTGCCAGTGGCGAGCCATCTGTGAAGAAAATGAAATCTCAACCCCACCTTGACTTAGCTCCGTTCCGTCAAGCAACAAAACGGAAACACGAAACAGAGCGTCAAGCGATGCAGAAAAGGGTTGACCATGGCATTTACATGGTTCAATACACCATTACGAGCGAATCAAAATCCCCAAACTTTGATCAATATGATTCAGATTGGTCAGTGGTACCGGGATAGCGGGCAGAAGGTGTGATCTCACTTTAAACATCTCGTCGAGTTACATTCCAATTCCTGATATTATGAACACCTCACCGTCCTGTTGTCAAGTTCCGTGATATCAATGCAGACCTTCTTCAAAGTATCGCGATGAGGGAGAGTCCCGGTGAACCTGATCTTGTGAGCGACGATGAATCTGACTCAGCAGACGACAAAGCATCACCTACTATGGAAGGTGATAGTAACTATATTGTGGATTTTGCATTCGGTGGGTCAGGTTGGCAGACTGATGATGAGGTGTCACTCGAGTCTCCACTTTTACTTGATCTACTATCTGACAAGCCTGTTGGTGTGCCACAGAGGGCCCCTACAGCGTCACAGGGTGCTGTACGAGCCACTGGAACCCAGCCAAACTGGGATTTCTAGTTATTCACTTTTTTTTACACTCGAATCTTTTTTTACAGTGTAAATAAATACTTTTTCACCAGTTAATAACAGCTGGTTTATAAACTGTTTATAACAGCTGTTTAAAAGTACATTCACCGCCGAGAATTATTCACAGCTGTAACGACTCATATTTACACTATCTTACTCCCTCCCCCCCCCCCCCCCTCAGCTGTGAATAATTCTCAGTGAATTTTCAACTGTACCCTAGTCGCGACGAGTCGTCCGTCGGGTGAAAATTTGGTTGCGACCACAAAGTCGTTGTGTTCCCACGGCCCAAGCAGCCGTCCGCCAGACTGCGACCAGACGCTGACAGTCTTGTCACCCGACCCCGTCGCGATTTTCGACCCGTCCGGCGAGACGTCCATCGCATACACCAAATTGCTGCGTCCCTTCCACTCCCTCACCTTCTCGTCCGTCTCCGCATTCCACACCTGCACATCACCTCCAAAGGTGCCAGTCACAATCCACTTGCCGTCCCGCGACACCGCCATGCTGCAGACATCGAAATTCCCATTCATCGCTGTCTCCACCCCGCTGCCATCCTTCATCCGCCAACGTTGAATGAAACCGCTCGAGTCACGGCTCATAATATGCTCCCCATCAGGGAGGAGCGCGACCGCATATATGGTCTCCCTACCCTTTATTTCGACCAGTTTTGCCCCAACGACACCAGAGGATGAACTACTCGCCTCTTGGGTCCCACTTGTCACGACTCTCCTAGCTTCGTTTTGATGACTCTTCCTCGACGAAGGTCGGTCCCCCGTCCGAGTCGATTCTTGGCTTTCATTAGCATCGCTCCTTTGGTGGTTCCGCCAAATGCTCACCGTTCTTTCGTCGCAACGGGTTGAAGGCCATGCTTGGTGTGGACTGAAAGGTGCGTGGATGCTAGTGGCCACTGCGAGCTCTTATATCACCCGCGACACGTGGTTTCTTATCGATCCAGCTCACAACTCTCAGGGTCATCTCACCCTCGGCGGCTGTTTACGCACCCCTATCGAGATTGCCGTCTTCACTATAAATCATATGATGACGTCGCAATCTCGTTCAAAGTAGCATCAATCACTTTTTCCATGGTCGTCCGTCCGTCTGCATTGGCACCAAGTCAAGTTACTGAGAGCTCGTTCACGGTGATTGTCCATCAGCACTCCCTGCTCCTACTGAATTCGTTACTTTTGCGCCGGCTACAGGTCTCACCCGAACACGCCTTCGGTCTGTCCTAGTGGTGGCCAAGGGATCGTCGCGTTTGCAAGTCCCACTGCGCTGTTCTCTCGGCGAACAATATCATCAAAGGTCTTGAGAATCCAGAAGTACAATTCCTCAAGGGGTCAACCGAGGATAGTAGGGTGAGCAAAGAGCAAAGCGGTTCCAGTGCACGACTTCTGCATGATGATGGGGTTGCATCCATACCGTTGCATTAGAGTCGTGGTGAGAGTCCTTACTTCGACCGCATGATCACTTTGAACTAACACTGCCAACGACATCGACCCATACGTACAGAAGCTCTCGAGGTCAGGCCCAGCCATCTATGAACAACCATCATTCACCCGGTCACCTTGGCATACCAGCTTTGTCTTTTCGGTTCAGGTGAAGCCACCGCTCGTCGGACCTATATCACGTTTGTCGATGAAAAAGTACGATCGTTCTACAAACGACCATCTCTGTCCCGTCATATCCATTATTCTTCTCGATGCTGACCATCAAGCGAATCAATAGGACCACCATCCGAACACGCCATTGTCGTGCGTCCGCATTGACGACATGGTCTTGGGACTGGGGTCTACGGCAGATTGGAGCCTCCCAACGAAGTCATCCCCCGCTATATCTACGTCCCAACAGCCATCCAATGGATGATCCGCACGCATCTGGTTGGTGACATTTTCGATAACCCGTCTTCTATCACATTACAGGACATGTTTACATGGTACCGCAATGATGTCAGCGCGAGGATGTAGCCCCAAAAGATCCCGCGCAAGATCGTACCCGGTTTATTTTGCGATTCATATCGCGCAAAGTGGTCGACGACGCGATGACAGGTTCTGGCGGTGACGTACCGCGATACTTCTGTGCTAGAGAATGGGAGAGTGGAGGCCCGAGGCAATGGCGGAGTCATGCTCGACAATGGCTCGACAGACTCGGTCCTTTCATGTTGATAGCCCTTACAATGCGAGTTTCGTCGGGAGTAGCTCGACCGGTTTCTTGTTAGACTCGTCATTACAGTCCGTCGAAGTCAGATTAGGCCATGCATAGCAGAATACTACAAGAGTACGGTGGCCCCTTGACGCCGTCGTCTTGCTCTGTGCCGGACATGACCCACTTGCCGTCCTGCGATACTGCCATGCTGCGAACAACACGCTCCCTATTCGTGGTTGTCTTCATGCGTGGTCGCTCAGCGTGAGCCCTTATATCGCCCGCAACACGTGGTTTCTTATCAATCCAGCTCACAACTCTCACAGTCGGTTATCTCCCGCTCGGCGATCGTTGATGCACCCTCGATCCTGCTTGCTATTCACCCCACGAATCGTACCACGATGCCTTGTACTCGTATTTAGCGCTCGTTCTGGTCCGAGACCCGACTTTTATCGTACGACATGACGATCGATGCATTGATGCAGCTTAGCTTTGGTTGCAGCACTCGTCGACGAATTTACTTGGTCTTTAATCATTCCTCTCGTCCTCAGATCCCTCGAGGGACCGTTTTTATGTCCCAACGTTCGATGTTCTGGAAGGCAAAGGACCATATGTCGTTGAATGCTGTCAGGTCCTCGCCTCTCGCTTTCCGGGCCGGGGCGTTATTCCTCGTTCAGGGTCATACCGTTCCAAGGTCTGCCAAAGGCTCGGGTGCGACCGTATGAGATTTAGAACTTGTCTCGTTGGCCATTTAGCTATCAGCCGCCGGTCGCGGTTCGAAGTTGCTCTATTCCATGCTACGTCCTCACGATCCGAGGCCGTCCTTGGTCAGCGAATTGGTCCCGCTTTGATTTCGTTGGGTGTGGAAAATTATATATGTCGTGGTTGAATTTTCGCGATTGAATTATGACGATCGGCGTGAATGTGACTACAAACACGAGAAAGACGGTCACTCAGGTCTTGGCATCCGACTCGTGTTCTGCCTCGCCGACGGTGTCTGCCTCAGCTCCCTGGAATTGTTCCTCGTGTACGTCTTCGAAAGACCAGAGATCGCTGGTGACCTCAGCAGCGCCGTCGGCGGCGAGAGCGCCACTAATTCTGGTATGTCCCAGTCTCGTCCCAAGGAAAGTGATTTCCGCAGCGGGGTACACGGAACGGATGGAGGTGGTTGTAGAGCCTCTTTCAGCGGACGGATCGGCAACGCAAGTGGGCTCGCACCTGCATCCGGGGTCAACGTCGTCGTCGGCGTTGGAGAACGTCACTGGGCTATATTCCCACGCTGCACCCGGGTTCAATTTGGATCTCATACTCACTCCGACCGAGTAGGCGCACACGTAGTACTCAACATATAATTGTGACCACCCTCAACCTATTTGACAAGGTTCAGAGCAACACAGGCAGGGAGTCTACACGTTTATTGATGGAACCTTCTAGGTGAATGAGCTGCGCCAATAACCTCGCTGACCGGTGACCTTTCACTATCCCGGCCACTGGTGGCACGAGGCTGGGCACGAGGGCGTCCTGCTGCTCGGTATGGACCCATCCTTGTCCTGATTCAGAGCTTCAAATTCCCTACTCCATTTTCTTTTACTTTGTCGTCGAACGGGCTATGGCTCCCAAAGCACCATACGATGGTCCGCGCAAACTTGTTCTCACATTCGATGTCGGTACCACCTATAGTGGTATCTCCTACTGTATTCTTCAACCAGGTCAAGTTCCAGATATGCGTGGCGTCACTAGGTAGATTTCTCTGTTCTTTCTCCGCCCTGATCCGTTGAGACTCCCTTGCAGATTTCCTCACCAACCTACGGGGCAGGGCAATGCAAAGGTACCCTCTGTATTATACTACGACACACACGGACAGCTTCAAGCTGCTGGAAGTGCAACGATTGACGAGGAGACTATTAGAGAAGCAGAGATTGAAGGGTGGGTAAAGGCTGAATGGTGAGTCCATAACCACGGCGGCAAAGCAATTTTCACGTGCTCAT
>JBBPTU010001566.1:0-11628 GCA_038094295.1 Tylopilus aff. beelii
ATCCGAACTACTATCGATCTTTGTTGTTCTACCTCCGCGCGGCCATCTTCGTCCCGTCAAGCAACCCGCCGGGGGTGCCAGTGTATTGGCGCTACATTATCCCCGCGCGTTCGACTTCCTCGAATGGAGCGCGGTGCACTGGGTGCCCTTGACGGATACAGAACTTTGTCAAGGCGGGAGAGGCTTTTAAGTGGTGCGGTCGGTGCCTTAGTATATTTTCACAATCCTACATTCCCAGTTTTGAGCGTCCTTGCGACTGGACCACCCCCACGAACGCTATCCCGTCAAAATGACCAATTGGCAATCGCTTACCGAACTGTCGACGGACTTGGGTGAGCCAGAAGTTCCCTCGACTAATTAACTTCTGGCAGTAACGTCCTCTTTGCAGTGGCTTTTGACAGACTAACCCATACCTTACTGGGTCTCTACGGGTAAGGTCAGACTGTCGAGCAGTTCAAACTCAAAATTGAAGCAGCATAACCTGTCAGATGGGAAATATTTCTTTCTCTCAGTTTTGACTGGACTGTCGTTTCCGGAAAGAGAAAATTTCGTTGGCCCCTGGCGCGTAACGTGGCATACGGAAGATATGTCCAGACAATGACATTTAGATTTCATCGCAGATCTTTTACTTTGCTGGGCGATATCTATTACTATTCGCAATGATTGGAATGTAGGAGTCCTTGTTCGTGGTCTCGCGCGTCGTTGATTAGCACCGTAGATTGGCCTCTCTTGACACACCGAGGTCAGTTCAACCCCCCTTATTCTTCCTGATTATGTCAAAAAGAAAACTACAGAAAGGTCAATTGCCAAGTACTGTATGTGTTCAACCAGGTTGGTTGTCACTATGTAGTGCTGGAGTGGGAGAAGTAATTAGCTTCCACCAAGCTTGCAGGGGATTCCGCACTCGGTCTGGCTAGTATCAATCTTTCGCTACGCACGTGAGTCCTTGTGGTCACATGTCCCGTATGCCAGTCATTGGAATCCGCACAGAATGGCAATTTGGTCTCAAAACAAGTGGATAGTTGGCATGATAGTCTTGCTAATTCTTGGGCACTGGTCGCTCATTTTGCAAGGTGGATGGACGCGCTTTTAGTTCTAATAATTATACTAACCTCAGGCTAGGTGTCCTGTTGAAAGTGAACTGGATCCAAGGTATTGGTTGTACGATTGTTGAGAGTAACACGACCATTCTCGCTGCCACATTTATTTATTCCATGAGTTTTGATTTCATTGTTCTCTGCCTGACTGCGTACAAGTTAGCGTGGACTCGACATGTCACTGGTGCATCTGGAATTCACGGCAAGCTGGTCCGTTTGATATTCTCAGACGGGCTGGTCTACTTCATCATTGTGTGCGTTCTGCGTTCTTGCTGGTTTACATGGCACTTATGTTTTGTAGTTTCCTGGCAAACTTGTTGGCTACAATATTCATGATTATTAACCTAAATCCTGTCATGAGTGTTGTATTCAACGTCCCAGCAGCCATAGCCTCTACAGTATGTACTGGTGTAATCTCTAGATGACATCAAAGCTTATCTCTACACCCTAGATCATGGCTTCGCGGGTCGTCCGTAGGCTCTATAACTTCAATCTAGTTGTTCCTGAGGTATAGTGAGCAACGAATTCGCTTCACTATTTACTAGTAGTTCATTCCAAACAATCAGCCATTCTGACGAGAGGTCTACTGGAGTAGTATCTGCGAATCCGCCTTACTCCCGCGCCCGGGCAACGAGAGAGCCCACTGCCATTCATGTAGAAGTAAGCAGGTTTTTCCGGTTGCGCGATGTCCAATTTAGTGACCGCACCCTGCAGGTGGACACGCACCATCAAACACACTCGCTATCCGATATTCCACAGTATACTAAGAAACCCAGCAGCGACTTCAACGATCACGAGGACCATGCTGGGCTCATCCGCGTGCTCTGAGCATTCCATATTCGACTCGACAGTTAGGAGGTTCGGAAATGGCGAATATGCTGCATATCCCTCTAATGCGCTATGTGTACCTACGTAATTTTCATGTCATTCTTTTTGGGCTCGCAACGCTATCCCTTTGTCTTGAACTCGTAACGTCAATCAATAGACATGGCTTGAGGCTTGAGCTGTGACAATGCATGTGACTGTGACCATCTTGTGACGTACGTGTTTCTTGACGCGTCCCTGGTTGTTGGTTCGCTCTTTCCCCTAATTCGGACGCGATGCCTCTCGTTCGCATCGAGTTGTCCAACTTTAAATCGTACCGGTGAGTCTCCTTGCTGCTTATCGTTCATGTGGTGCGATATATCTTCGCAGCGGTCATCAAGTCATCGGTCCATTCAAGAACTTTACTTCCATCATCGGCCCAAATGGCGCAGGAAAATCAAATCTCATGGATGCCATTTCCTTCGTGCTCGGAGTGAAGAGTGCACAGCTTCGGAGTAGCCAGCTAAAGGATTTGGTTTATCGGGGTCGACGCCTCGCGCGGGGTCCTGCTGACGGCTCGGAGGATACCCGGGATCAAGACGGCGCGGAAGACGACACCGATGGAGAGGAGAATCAGGGTGAGGGCACAGCGAAGAGAGCTTGGGTACTGGCTGTATACGAGGATGAACACAAGAAGGAATGGTTCTTCCAGCGCACGTGCGTCTCTCCTTCCGCCCTTCCAACTGTGTACCTCATCCGCTCGTAGTATTTCCACTACTGGTGCATCAGAGTATCGTCTGAACGAGAGGGTCGTGACGTACGCCGCCTATAATACCGCCCTCGTCTCCCACAACATCCTCGTAAAAGCAAAGAACTTTCTTGTCTTTCAAGGAGATGTCGAAGCCGTCGCCTCTCAATCCCCACGTGAACTTACCCGCCTCATTGAGCAAATATCGGGGTCTCTCGAGCTAGCAGTGGATTACGACAAGGCGAAAGAAGCGCAAGAACGAGCTACCGAGAATGCCACGTTTAACTTTACGAAAAGGAGGGGTATTGCTGGTGAAATACGACAGTATAAAGAGCAGAAGGGGGAAGCAGAGCGCTTCGAGGGCCTCTGTCAAGAAAGGGTTCGTATACCTATGATCTGTGGCAATTTATCACTTATATGCGCCCTCTAGGACGATCTCATCTTGCGCCGAATCCTGTATAAACTATTTCACATCGAAGAGGCCCTCGAAGCGAACGCTAGGGACATCCAGAAGAAATCGCGAGCCCTTGCAGGATTACGTGCAGAGCAGCAACAACATGACAAGGCCTTGGAAGATGCCCGCGCTGACCAAGCTAGAGCTCGCACTGCTGTTGTCCGGGAAGAAAAGAAAGTAAAGAAGGCAGAGAAGACTGTCGAGTCCAAAGTCAGTCGACTTTCGCCTTCGATTTTAACTCTGTTTGAAGCTACTCTGTAGGAACCTGACCTAGTTGCAACTGACGAGAAGATCAAGCATTCTACTAGAAAGATGCAGAATGCACAAAATACGCGGGAGCAAGTCGGAAAGGATGAAGAGCGCCAACAAGCCAAGCTGAATGCCCTTCGCCATGATATTCAAACTGCACGCAGAGCTGCGGATGAAGCTACAGGTTTGTCACCGTTTCCCTTGGATGTTGCTGAATTCACTCATTTGTGACGTACCATATTACCAGAGGCATATCGTCTGGCATCACAAGACAACACGGCTTTAAGTGAAGAAAGTCTTGCCGAATACCGCGCTTTGTAAGTTATTATATTTCTGTGACGAATACGTTGTTCATGATTAAATTGAATTAGAAAAGCGCAAGCAAGCATACTGGCTGTGACTGAACGCCAATCGCTCGAGACCCTTGGAAGAGAAGAAAAGACAGCGTCGCGTAACCTTGCACAGCTAAAAGCACAAATGGAGGAGATGGGAATCAAGAAAGACAAACTGACCGAAGACGCAAACACCCAAGGGGAGAAGAAGACAGAGGTAACTTGCTCAGGCCCGAGAATGCTAGTCGTCTGACTGGTGTGATTAGCTCGAGCAGAAGCTGGCAACTCTTCAGGCTGACTTGGCTCGTGTCAAACAGGAGTATGACAATCACCAGAGCGAACGAACCCGTATAACGTATGTTTTGCCTAAATACCTTACTTTTCTCGGTGGAGCAACTAAACACTTTCAGCCGCCTGGAAGCTGAAGCCAATGAAAAGCTCACTGATGTCTATCAGCGTCTGCTTCAAGCGGGTATCGATAGGACCGAAACGGAGCGGGAAGCAAAGCTCAAGGAAACTCTTGCTAGCCTGCAGCGTGTCTTCCCAGGTACGTCTCCACATACAAATCCAAACACTGAAGTCGTCCTAACTATTATTCTAATATGTAGGTGTCAGGGGACGGGTTGTAGACCTATGTAAGCCTACCCAGCGCAAATATGAGAGCGCCGTCTCTGTGATCCTGGGAAGAAATATCGATGCAGTGGTCGTGGACGAGGAGAAGACAGCTATCGAATGCATTGAGGTTTGTTCGACGTACCCACATCTTTATTTCAACTCACTGTCTTCAAGTACCTGCGAACCCAGCGAGCCGGACAAGCGACCTTTTTACCCCTTGACACAATCTCCGTAAAGCCCGTTAATGACAAGTTCCGTTCCTTTGCCAAAGGGGCTCGACTTGCCGTTGACGTCATTCAATATGAACCTGCCGTTGAACGGGCGATGCACCACGTGTGTGGGAATGCCTTGGTGTGTGATACGATGGAGGTAGCCAAGTATGTATGTTGGGAGAAAGGTCAAGAGGTCAAAGGTAGGTTGAAGGAATCCGAGGAGCGAAAATACATAATTTTACGTGCATTCTTCAGCCGTTACGCTTGAAGGGACAGTGATCCATAAAAGTGGTTTGATGACAGGTGGAAGGAGTACACATGGGTCTGGAAAGAAGTGGGAAGAAAAGGATGTGCAAGGTCTGGTTGTGCTCACTGGGTCTGGTATCTCATTCACACAGGACTACCTAGGTCTCGTCCGCCTCAGAGATAATCTCCTAGCTCAACTACAGGAACTAAACCGCTCGAAGTCGCGGGGCAAAGCAGATGAAAATATCGTCGCCGAGATAACGAGGTTAGAGAGCGCAATCACCGTGACCAAAGATGATTTGGTTCGTTTATTTACCCTCTGCGACGAACCATCTTTAAACTTGCAAGGATTCAGAGTGCCTTCAAACTTCGCCATAACGGGACAAAAGATGAATTGAAGCATGTCGAGCGAGAGTTGAAGAAACTTTCACCCGACTTCAAAAAGGTCAGCGAACTAGCGAACCAGCCTTTTTTCGCCTATGAACACCCTCTGTACAGGCACAAACTAGTCACGCTACGCTCACTTCGCGTATATCGACGCTGCAGTCGGTTGTTGATGAAGCCGAACATGGCGTCTTTGCAGATTTCTGCGCCAAAATCGGTGTCAGTCACATCCGGGAGTACGAGGAACGTCAGCTCAGAGTAGCAGAAGAGGAGAGTCAAGCACGAAACCGATTTGATCAACAAATTGCGCGACTAACACACCAGTCGGCATATTTCTCTGATTAATTCGAATGACATACTGAAATTACTTACAGAATCCAGTTTGAAGAAGAACAACTGCAACTCACCCAAAACAGACTAGTGACACTCAGGAGGACTCAGAAAGACGAGGAAGCTAAAGTCGTCGAGCTAGAGGAGCAGAAACGTCAAATTCAAGATGAGATCGCATCTGGTCAAGAAACGATTGAAAATCTCCGGCAGGGGCTGCAGGCACTCAACGAGGCATTGGAAGAGAAGACTAAAGTCGTGGAGCAAGTGAAGAAAACACACGCACGCGCGGCCAAGGTACTTGATCAGGCACTCAAGGAGATTGGATCAATGGCATGCAGTTCTTCTTAAGTGGTTCCTCCATTTAGTGACTGATCGTTTTCAGAACGATGAAATCGAAAAGCTGGCCCTTGAGCGCTCTTCAACGTACCGTAAGTGTCGACTTGAGGACATTAAATTACCTCTTGCAGCCGGTAATTTGAAGAACGTACCTATGGAAGAGGTGAGCTCCCGGACACTACAGTGCATCGTTGCTTTAACACGAGACCGATGTAGAACCTACGGGATGAAGTGGCAATGGATATCGACGAGGACGAAGAAGGCACTCAACGTCCCCGGCAAGTTCAGGATTACGGCATCGAAGTTGACTTTGCTGTATTAGACGGGGAGGAGCGTGCTGTGAGTACACGTCCAGCGTCCGAACGATGATGACACACATTTCAACTCCGTAGAGCAACAATCCAGAGATACTCGCTGAGTTTGACGCGTCGATTTCCAAGCTAAATGCGGACATTGAACGTATGGCGCCGAACCTCAAAGCGATTGAAAGGTTGGACGATGTAGAAGCACGACTTGTTGAGACTGAACGAGAAGCGGAGAAGGCACGCAAGGATTCCAAGACAGCGAGAGATCAATTCAATGAGATTAAGCGTCAGAGGTGGGTATCGGTTGCCCGGAATTGGAGTGTATTCATCATTGGCGGCAGATGCGAATTATTCAATAAGGCGTACAATCACATCTCAGAGCATATTGATCAAGTATACAAGGATCTTACCAAGGGCAAGAGTGCACCAATGGGAGGTGTCGCGTACTTGAGTTTGGAAGACAGCGAGGTGATGCTTGGGAGATTCGGTTGTGTGTTCGGTACATTAATCACTTGCCCAAATAGGAACCTTACAGTGCTGGAATCAAGTATCATGCTATGCCCCCTATGAAACGATTCCGAGATATGGAGCAGTTGTCCGGTGGGGAGAAGACCGTCGCTGCTCTTGCGTTACTTTTCGCAATCCATAGGTGAGTTCGTTGGTATTTGAACGTATCCTTACTTACTCCGGGACCAGTTATCAGCCCGCGCCATTTTTCGTCCTGGATGAGGTGGATGCCGCCCTTGATAACACGAACGTCGCCAAGATAGCTAATTACATTCGCTCGCAAGCCTCGGATTTGTTCCAGTTCATTGTCATCAGCCTGAAGGGCTCGTTGTACGAACGAGGTCACTCGTTGGTGGGAATATACCGAGACCAGGATGTCAACAGTTCGCGGACGCTTACATTAGACGTGAGTCGCCCCTGTTCCTCGTTGCTAATGAGACTGACTTGTTGTGAAGTTAACCCAGTACAACGAATGAAATAGAGTGGATGTCTGCGTTGTCGTATGTTATCTTTATTTCTTGCAAGTCCCGTCGATTCCGTTTTATCCACCTCTCTGTTATTGTTGTTTGCCACCATAGTGCAATATTATTCTGCCCACTAGGCGCTGGGGCGCCCATGGATACTCTGCGCATCCAGTAGAGCTACAAATGTTAACTTACGTAAACTGTATCCCTCGCTCTTCTCGCCGAGGCGCGTCGATTTGGGATGAGCTGTCCTCGTTCAGCCGTCCTCGTACTCGGCCAATCTTCTATCTATTCCCTTCTTCCCTCGACACTTTTTGCCCAAGCGGAATCACTTCTCCAGAATGGCAGGCTGGCAGAAGCACAAGCATTAGTAGAACAAACTGATGCTGATCTTACGCTGGAAAACACCGGTCCTGGCCCCCAAGTGAGTAGTGTGTAATTCGATCATGCGGACTAACGTGGAACCCACACTAGGAGACTCTACGTTATTTGCACCAATGTCTCGCCTTCGCGCTAATGCGCCAGACCAGATTTAGAGAAGCAACAGCCCACTTCATCAAGGGTGCCGTTGATCCTCGCGTCCCTGTCTCCTACTTCGACGAACTACGACCTGCTTTGTTTAATGAATCTTCGGGTCGCGAGAAAGACGGCGACATACTTCTACCAAGCGTTGGTGCGGATTCTGTCGAGGTTGAGGTATGGGAGGGCATTAGAGAATACATGCCTGACGAAACAAATGTCGATGATATCAGTAAGTCAGTTCACACACTCCCTTTTCTTCTCCCCGCCGCCCATCGTATATCAACACGCCGTTTGTCCCTTGCCGACTTCCCACCACCAAACGGCCTCCAGCAACTCAGCTTACCCTTCCCTCTCCTTTCATGTCACTCTCGTCCTTGCCCTACCATCTGCAACAAATAAAATGAATGATGTACGGGCACTGACATTCAGTCGCCACCAACTTAGTCAGGAATTATTCTCCATACTTGCGCCCCGGTGCATTACCCGGTTCACGAGCTGGAGATGAACCTGCCCACATGGAACCATCGACTTCTGACTCCCACACGGAAAGCGGTACGCGCACACATCCAGCAACGATTGCAATGCGCGAAGGGCTTAGAGATGAAGCCAGCGAGATGGTGAAATCCGTTCTGGTTGCAGTGCTGGGGAACACTGAAATGTGGACAAAAGATGTCATCGAGGTGCGTTTGGTATTTTACTTTCTTGGTACGACAAATGTGGATTTCCATCATGTATTCCCCGCGATGTCCACGTAGGCAACGACTCTGATGATCACGGTTTGCCTAGATAACATCAACAGCTCTCGCCCTTCTCTATGCGCATGCAGGAGATATCCATTCACTATTAGCACTATTCGCTTCCCCTTCTTATGCTCCATCAAATCCACCCTCGTGTCCTGTCTCTCGGTCTGGTTCACGACCACCCTCTCGCCCCGGCTCGACATCACAAACGTATTCCTCAAATAGCCATCATTCATTACCGTCACACGCACGACACATTTCCCATCCTTCTCAGACCGTCTCGACTAGCATTTCTGTACCCACTTTATCCTTCCGCCCAGCAATTTTAGCGCCTGTACTTTCACGTATGGGTCACTGGGGTGCCTTGGTGGAGATGTGGAAAGTGTATGGCGATAGTGGAAAGGTTGTTGATATCTTAGCTGGGCAAGTGATATTGATCATCGTCAATTGTGTCCCTGACTTCGTTTGAAAACAGCCTTTCGGATGGAACATATGTCGACCCCCTTGTTGTTGATCCACTCGGACAGATATTTTCGATTCTAACACCTCCATCCACATCAACGGCTGGGGTCGGTTTAAGTTTGAATGAACATGAGAGATCTAGCTTGGTAAAGAAGTGGGCAGCATGGCTTGCTAGCAAAGACATCGAGAAGGGCCTAAAGGTGCGTGTCTGGCTACTGGTCCTCGTGTATGCTGTTCAACCTATGCAAATACGCGTTTTTTTGATGTTGGGTTACTCTGGTTTTCTTGTGTAGTTGTTAACATCCCCGCAATCGATGCGACACCGCCGACCGACTGGCGCCGCGGGCCGCGGAAGGGATAAGGCAAACCGGGACAGAGAAACACAGAAAACCGACGAGTTAGCTGTTCTTTCCGAGCTCCGAAATACCAATGTAGTTGCTGCAAAACGGTACCTGGAATGGATAGTTGTCGGCCGGGGACTCGGAAGGGGCGGAAAGGAAACGACGGAGGAAGGGGGGTTGTTCGAGGAACATGTCAGGAACTGTGTAGAAGAGGTTTTGGAGTATGCTCAGGATGAAAGTGTTGGGAGGCTTTGGAGGGCGAAAGGTTCGTCAACCGTATGGATCTGCAGAGCCACATTGTGACCGTGGACTATTATCTGCACCTGTTACAGTGGCGTCGTACGCCTCTTCTCCGAGTGCTTCAGCTACAATGCCTCCGCCACCTCCACCTCCACCAAAGTCAGATTCAGTAGCCCCATCCATCCATCCGTCTTCGCAATCAACCCGTTCACCATTCTTATCTTACTTCGCATCGACGACCCCAGACTCACCATCAAAACGCGCGCGCATAAAGTCACTGCTACTTCTTCAATCCATCGGCGAGGGTAAAAAGCTTATCAAGGACATCCAGGACAAGATCACCGAAGGAGGATGGGAGAAGATTCTTGGTCTCGAGATGGCTGTTCTACATTCGAGGGTATGTCCCACTTTATCTTTGTACACGCATGTTCACAATCACCTACCCGTGCGACGACACCAGATCCCCTCTGTACGAACGACCCTCAAGACGCTATACGCGCTGCGGGACACACCAACTGCAGAATCGTATGCGTCAACTGGTGGGTTGACGGGGGTAATTAGCACCAAGATCGGTGTAAGCGCCGCAGAAGGGTGTGGGTTGTCTGACTGGGGCGGGTGGTTCGCCAGAGGCAATAGCAGTATGGCAGGGGCGAAAGAGCGAGTCCAGGATGGCGATATACTGAAGATGCTGCTGGAAGTTTACATGGAAGATGGGTGAGTCCCCTCTCCTGTGGAGGCTGGAACGATTAGCAAATCGGTACATACTGCAGGGATACACAACAGACGGCGCGATTCTTGAGCTCGCAAGCAAACAGGCTCGAAGTTCTCGATGTGAGTACTACTGAGTCATTTGCCTTTCTTTGTCCACGGATGTTTCCGTGATGACCAGACGAGTGTTTGAGACATTCGTTGACTAATGACACCCCACCTGCACTGATCATTGAATGAACGAAACGACTGATATATTCATTGACTACAGATATTCCCTCTCGTGCCGACCACCTGGCCGCTCCATACACTCTCGAGTTACCTTAGCCGTTCTCTCCGGCGGACACAACACGCTGCTCATGAGGGTCAAATCGTTAAAGCCATTTGCGCAGGACAGAACCTTGCCGTGCTCGAGAATACATTTGAGGTCCTGCGAGACGAAGGAGCGATTGTAGAGGAGGCTGTGAGTGACGACGAGGAGGATAAACAAGGTGAAGGGGGTGTAGGGAGGAGCTTTGATGAGAAGGTGGTGCTACATGGGAGCCCCGAGAGTGGGGCTAATGTGTTGAATGTTCATGTGGGAGGGGATGAACCGTAATTGACGATGTTGGTTGCGAGTTCTTTGACGTTGAGGATGTCAACGCTGGATCAATATTTCGACAATTGAATGCACCACCGAGCAGTAAATGTAAGTCCGAGTGTTATGTATCCATGTATCATTTGGTCTCGCTCGAAGCCAGGTTGGCAGCTCAGCTGATCTGGTGTTACCAGGTTATTTGAATACAGATCAGTGGACAGCAGATTCTTTCAGGCACGCACAAAGTGGTTTCTGAAAGACTGGGCTAACTCTGCTACCGCATGGCTTTTGGTTCAGAAGACAAAGCAACTGATGCCTGAAAACCACCGTGTACAACTCTGGCGGGGTCGAGTGAAACGCGATGCTCAACTACGAGAATTGGCGACTGCAGCAGCCTGAGAGCGATTCGGACCATATGGGGTCCTGCCGACGAGTCTTCCGGGAATCTGTGGACTGATTCGAGTAGCACATAGTATCGTTGGAAGGGATTTTCACTGGGCAAAAGAAGGCTCGACTTGACCCGCAACCCAACTGCCAAATAGATTATTTTACATAGTGCATCTGAGAAATTATTTTGGAGATCGCACGAGGTCGCTGGGCTTGAGGCAGTTGCATGAACCTGACTTCGATATCCGGCTTGCTCCACATCACAGCAGCGATCAACGTCAGTGGCAAGCATGTAGCATCGCCCCAATCCACATGTTGGTCCGAATCCGGCTCCGAGTCGCTGACGTAACGCCACAGTCCGCCTTAGTAGGTGAGCTCAGCACGGCCTGCGACATACAACCCAAATGCATTGAGCCTTCATGATTCTATCCAGTGACGACGAGAAAATCTGGATTTCTTTCAGGGAACGTAGCCTCCAACCAGGAGGCTTTGGAGAAGATAGAGCCAGGATATGGTATGTGCATCCCGTCTGAAGGTCGTTACTCCGCCTCACGTTGACCAAATAACT
>JBBPTU010001567.1:0-11613 GCA_038094295.1 Tylopilus aff. beelii
TAGATCTACCATACACTAATGTAAACAGTAGAATAGTATATAAGGGACTCCCCCAGCTCCAGGACAGCCCAGTCTTGTCCTCTGGAGTTTTCCCAGTCTTCCTGGTGCTCTAAGACTCATAGGCACCCCACTGTCCTCTTAGTGCAATTGGTCCTTAGGTGGGCTGGTTGTTTCAAAAATCTAGCAAAAAGCTAGCAAAGGACAGGAGTATGCCCACTCAGCCACTACCCAAGTGGGAGTAAGAACAAATGTATTCACCTAGCAAAGGGCATGAGTATGCCCACTATATGTGTTAGCTGGGTAGTACTAGTAGGGATAAAAGCCTGGCTCACCTCAGCCACTACCCAAGTGGGAGTAAGAATGACTAAGGGAGCCAAGGGAGGATAGTATGGACTATATATGAAGGGTGAAGATATGATCACATGACATATGTAACTCTGACCTTATTAGCTGCAGTATAAGCAGTAAAAATGATGTGTTGTGAAGTAAAAGTGGTTACAGAGGTTTGGGAGAAATTTCCTGCAGTCCTTCCAAAGTGGAAGTGTCTGGAATGTCTGGGACTGAAGTAGGAATATCCAGCAGTTCCAGAACTGGAGCAGAAACTCCAGAATTGTTCAGAAGTGCAAGAGTTACATTTTGACACTTGCACTTCATTGCAATTATAATCTCATGGCTTTGACAAACTTCCAGTGTTGTTCTCTTGCCAGGGACTTGGTTAGGATGTCTACAACCATATCTCCAGTGGGCACATATTGTATTACTGCTTTACCTTTGCCTATAAGGTCATCCCAGATGAAATGGTACTTCCATTGAATGTGTTTGGTCTTCCATTGAATGTGTTTGGTCTGGGCACGGAACTGCAGATCTCAGGAGAGTACGATTGCAGCTTGATTGTCACAGTGGAGTACTGTTGGCCCCTTTTGAGGATGTCCAATTTCCTCAAAGAAGGTTCACAGTCAAGTGAGATGTTGTCCTGTCAAACTGAGCCAAATGTATTCCGATTCTATGGTAATTAAGGCAACCATTGTTTGCTGCTTACTTGATCAAGAGATTGCTCCATGGTTTGACATAAATAGAAAGCCAGATATTGACCATGAGTTAGCTGGGTTCTAAGATCATCCAGCATTGAAATAGTCATGGAAGTCCATGTCCATCAAGACTTCATTTCTGTCATACCGAAGTTGCATGTCATGGGTTACACAAATATAATGAAGGGCATGTTTGGCTGCATTCCAATGGCATCTTTTAGGAGGAATGCAAAGTTGACTTAGTTGGTCAGCCAGATCTTCAAGGTCACTTTCATGTTTGATGTCATGAGGTGCTTCTGGTGCTTCTGGTTCCAGAAGTTCTCATGCTTCCAGAGGTTCTGGTGCTCCTTGTGCCCCCACTGCTTCTACCACTTCTGGGTTGTCTGAGTCAATCTTCATCATCAGTTCCAAGGCATTCTGGCTGATGTAGATGGTTTGGAACTCATCCCCCCCACTGACCCTTGGATGCAACTTTCCAAGGGGCAGCTTCCAGATCAGAAATGCATCTCAACTCATTGAGGGACTGTCCACATGACAGCTAGAGATAATGGTCCATTTTTTTAGGTCCAATAACTTGTATGCTTGTTGTCCACAGGAATATCCAAGTATAACGCAATGTCTTCCTTGTGACTGGAACTTTCCTCCATGTTGTTCCTTTGGAATCAGAGTATAGGCAATGTGTCTGAAGGGTTGGAATAGTGTTGGATTGACTTTCATTGAAATAACATGTAATATGGGTTCTGACCCTGGAGGGAAGAATTTAGGCTCCTGGCAGTGATATATGCTGCTGTGGACATTGCATCAACCTAGAATGACTTTGGGAGTTGGGAATTTTCTAACATGGAGTTAACAAGTGTCGAAAGCATTTGGTTCATGCATCTGCAAGACCATTTTGTTCTGGGATATATGATGCAGATGTTTCATGCACAGTACCATCCTGCTGTAGTTGCTTCTGGAATTCTTTTCTGGTGTATTCTCCTCCACCGTCACTACAGAGAAAGGTGACATGTGCTTCCAAAAATGCTTCCATTCTGACTTCCAACTGGAAGAAGGCTTGGATGTTCTTTTTTCATTGTTTGTAGGTTTCAGTAACTTCACTTTTTTTCTTTAGGAAGTAAATCCATGGGAATCAAGAGAATTCATCAACAATGAGAAGCCAGTATTGATAGCCTTCCCTGGATTTGGGAGAGATGGGGCCACCAACATTGGTGTGGACAATCTGTAATTGATTTAGTTGCACAGGGTTCCTTTTGAGATTCAAATGGAAGCTTTTTCATCTTTCTCAATGTGCATGCTTTGCAGAAGTTTTGAGTTTTAGAGATGGTGTCAATTCCATATAGCTGACCCTTTTGTACCATGTATTGGATACAAGGTATGGCAATATGTCCCATTTGTCGATGAAGTGTATTTATGTCAATGGAAATGAGTTCTGGTGTGATTTCAGCATGGTACAGACCATCGGTGTGTTTACCAAGCATAATAGTGGCTGTGTCTTTTTGAACTGAGCAGACAGGAGGGTTTGCAGGGAAAATAGTAGAGTGTCCAGTCTGGGAGAGTCTGTTGACAGACATAAGGGATAGCTTGAACTCTGGTACTAATAGGACATTGCTCAAGGTGATCTCAAAGATCTTTCCTTTTACCATGGTCCAGAGCAGAATGCTTTTGATTCTGGTAGCATGAATAGTGGAGTTGTCACCAAAGGATACAGGACATGGTGGTGAGAGTTTGAAATAGGTTCAGAACCAGTTTGAATTGGGTATCATATGTAAATGTGCCCCAGTCAATGATGATGGCATGATTGGCATTTGGCTTAGGTTCAGATGATAGATAAGCTTGAATGCAGTGGTGAATTAGGGGTTTAGATACATGTTCTATGGCTACATTAGCTTTATCTGGTGGTCCAGATGTGAAATACAGTGAATTTTTCACCACATTTGCCCTCTCCTTTCTCTTTCCATTTCCACCACCTCCCTTCTGAAGCTCCTTAATCCATTTCTGATAGACAAAATAGTCATTGCTGCTGTGCCCAGAGTGTTAGTAGTGTTCACACCAGGCAGCTGCTTTGTCAGAGGATTTGAGTGCCAAATCGGAAATGCTCAGAAGTGTAAGACAGGACTCTTCTGAGAGGATTCAAGTTTTATTGCATCAAATGATAGCTTGCTGTCTTCAACAGTATTGATAACAGAGGAGATGAAGGAATTTCACTTAGGGGTTTTTGAAAGGGAGTTGAGGAGGATGAAGGCAAGGAGCTTGGGGTCGACTGAGAACTTCATGCCTGCAAGTTGTGTCTTAAGTGTCTGGAGTGATGCAACATGATTGGATATCACACTATTACCATCCCACATGATGGAGAAGAGTTGGCAGAAGGAGTAGAAGGCAGAGGCAAGGTTGGAAGCTTGGTGGATGTTCAGGTGAGCATCCCACAGCATTAATGCAGTGGTATGTGCCTGGGTTTTGATCAGGAGTGCATCAGAAATATGGTCCTGAATTATTCCATGGGCCTTCTTATCCCATTCTGTCCATTTCTGGAGTTCTTTGATGGTGGAAGGACTTACTCTGGCAGAAGGAGAGGTTCTGGAACTTCCAGATGGTGGACTGACTGGTGAAGTGGTTCCAATGCTGGCACTGGAGGTGGGGTATGGGTTGGTACCTAGGACAACACCTAAGATCTTCTCATAACAGAGCTTGGCAGTGATTTGAAGTTTGCAAAACTTGAAATTTGTAGGTCCAGTTAGGACTGGATAAGTGATGGCATCAGTAGTGGAAGTGTCGGATGACATGGTGGAGCTCAGTTCCAGAATTGAGTTCAGGGAAGTGTGGAACTTGCATGAGAGTGGCAAGGAAGAAAAAAATTTGGAAGTTGTTCTGCAGGAAGGTCCAGTTGCTAGGTTGCACTAGCAGGGCTCATAACCTGTTAAAATCTAGCAAAGGGCTAGCAAAGGGCAGGAGTATGCCCACTACATATGTTAGCTAGGTAGTACTAGTAGGGATAAAAGCCTGGCTCACCTCAGCTGCTACCCAAGTGGGAGTAAGAACGACTGAGGGAGCCAAGGGAGGATAATATGAACTATATATAAAGGGTGGAGATGTGATCACATAACATATGTAACTCCGACCTTATTAGCTGCAGTGTAAGTAGTAAGAATGATGTGTTGTGAAGTAAAAGTGGTTCTGGAGGTTCTGGAGAAATTTCCCATGGTCCTTCTGAAGCGGAAGCGTCCAGAATGTCTGGGACTGAAGTAGGAATGTCTAAAAGTTCCAGAACTGGAGCAGAAACTCTGAAACTGTCTGAAAGCACAAAAGTTACATTTTGACAAAAAGATATAGAGAAGTACTTTGTGCAAGCCCACATTTGTGAAGGTGTATTGAGCTCTGGGAAGCTTGATGAAATGCTCATGGCTGAGGGTAAAGAATAGATCAATATCAACACTGCACCAATGCTCTCGGAAAAGCTTCACATACCTAGCATGGGGCATATACTGGATTTCTCCGGAGTCATGCAATGCAAGATTGGCCCATCAGATGACAAGATTCTGCAGAGGATACATACTCACACCATATTTCAGGATGTTGGAAAATCTCTCAATGATGTGACCCACCGGGCTGACTGTTTCTCCTACTTGTCTGGTGGATTGCATGATAAGCAATTTCATGATCCCCTTCTGATTCTGCATGACTACTTATATGTGATAAATAGCCTTTTTTTATCTGCACAAAGCTTAGCTTGTTGGGTGCACCACAATTTCTGTGTTACCAATGTGTTATGGTTCGAAAAGGGTGAACAATCGATCAGCAAGCTCACAGATTTCAAATATGCAAAGAAAGTTAATTCTGAAACTTCTCATGATGTTCACACAGTGTGAATTACCCAATCTAGACATTCAGATTGTACTCATAACTTGTAGGGAACCTTGCAACTTATGGCAATTGAAATGGAATCCCAGTGCTACCTTTTTACTCCAGATATGCACAAATTACTATCATTTATTTCTTTGTTTCATGTGAACTTTTTCCATGATCTCAAATCAGAGTGGTGGACTGCTATTTGAATCCTATTTTTCTATACCAACATGGATTCACCCATGCAATTGGTTGATGGCCTGTTAAAATATTTTCAAAAGATTTTCCCTCTTGTGATTGGTCAGAACACATGCTAACAGTTTTTTGACAGCTCATATATAGATGGAAGCCTTTCAAACACTCTCATCGACATACCAATCTCAGTGTTGGCCCCTCATAATACAAGCAAGCACTCTGTGAGAGCTCTATCAGACAGCTGAACAACAATTTCCATACTCTTACTTGATGACTCACTTTTGAAATCCACATATAACAAGACATGGAAGACACATAATAGCATGTTAGAGGCACTCAAGAAGACTGAAGTCCACTTACAACCTCTTCTGGATCACAAGAAGTGGTGCTTAGGAGATCCTCCCACTCATCAGGGGACAAAGAGGATGAAACTGGGCAAGTAGGATCTCTACTTGATTTTCCATGCACTAGATGACTGGATGTATATGACTGTCCAGACGATTATCATTACCAATTTATTGTATAACCTCTCATTTCTTAATGGATCACATTCTTTGCAATTTGGGCAGGATCTCCTTTCTGACCATGTTTACAAGATTGAACAGTTGATATTGAATGAACTGGCAGGAACATAGACTTGTCAATGAAACTGGAGGGCCAAATCCTGTGATGTAGTGCTTTTCTTCCTGTGCATTACATGGTCCACCTTCTTCCTCCACATGCCAGCCTGACTTACAATGGTACCTGTTTGTTCTCCCTCTTCTAGATAGCCTTGTCTTGTTAATTTCATAGTGTGGTTCTTTTCCTCTTTTTTTTTTTTTTTTACTTTGCTCTGTTTCTTTTTTTCTTATGTCTATATGTTTTGCTTGGCAGCCCTACTAATCTGCATGTATGAGTACATGAATACTCTCTTCCTATTTCTTTTTTGGTTGCTTTTGAGTGCTTAGTGAACCTGCCAAATCTGAACTGTATAATTGAAACAGGATGAGATGAGATGACTACAGCTTTGGAGGTATATCAGCAGTTCTACATATACATGAATCACTGACTTGAAGGTTTGCGAATGTCATGGTAGACCAGCCAGGCTGTTCCAGGCTTTGCAGCCTGGGCCATGTGTCACTAACATGGGTACCTCAAAGCAACTTCTCACTTTTCACGCTGCCCCATCATCTCTCATTCTAATATCACCATGTCCATCACCACCAAATCTGCATCTAACCTCAATTCACTATCACTCTCCCCTACTCTCAAATTGTTCAAATGTGCTGTTACCCATGTATTCTTTCCTGTCAAGCTCCTTAAAGATCATGACTGAACTATTGAGAAGGAACTTTCACTAACAGGTGTGGTACACCACTACCCATGCTTATACCTCCTCCTCTGTGGAACCTTTGAGGAGGATCTGTGGCATTACATTACAAAGATGCTTGACAACCTGCAAGCCACTGACACCCCTGACTGACACTCCTGACACTCCTGACACCCCTGATCAACACTCCCAACACTCCCAACACTCCTGACCAACACTTCTGACACCCCTGATCAACACTTTGAAATCTAACCAACAAACCTCACTATCATTCTGTTGTCCAGCACAGACATTCCTGACGAACACTCCTGATGCCCCTGACCAACACTCCTGATGCCCCTGACCAACACTTCTGACACTCCTGACTGACACTCTGAAATCTAACCAACAAACCTCACTATCATTATGTTGTCCAGCACATCACATCAACACCTATTCTAATGACCTTGTCTTCTACATTTTCAGTATGCACTTTTCCTACTAGCCTGAGTCTTGGCTAGCCTAGCTAATGACTCTGATCAATAAAAGATATCACCTTGTAAGTGTATAATCCAGCTATGCTTGTCCACTTTGTTTATTCTCTGGTCTATCATACAATATTTATAAGCAAGCACCTTTGGGAACATTTTTTCCTCCAGATATGCCTGCAGTTGATATCTCTCATCTTGCTTCACTGAATCCATTGTTTACCCCTGACCACACCATGATGCAGACCTGCTGATGAGGATCTCACCAGAGCTCCCTCCCATATGAAGCTCAGGAATATGCCTGATAACCATTCCATACAAGTGTTTGCATCTCTTCTGGGTGTATTACAACTGCAACAGATTCATACCTCCTCCTCCTCATTTAACCAGGGAAAGAGGCCCACATAGGACTTATTGATGTCTTGACAGCAACCCAGTGAGGAGTTATCTTCTCAGGAGGCCATTGATACCCAGCCTTCTTAGAGTGAACTCATGTTGCATCATTCATATAAGAACAGATGTAATGTACATGTCAGTCAGGAATTAGTTTTCTTATGTGCATGGTCATGTTGCAAGTCAGGCAGTGGTTACCATCACCATTGGTATGGTGTGTTGAAACATCAGACAATATTGGTAACCATCCCAAGTCCAGCAAAGCAATAGTCTGGTATGTCTCATCACACCAAGCATAGTTATATTAGTTTACTGTCCAGGTTATACACTTGCAGATGTAAATATAATCTTCCATATTATATCTAAGCTC
This sequence comes from Tylopilus aff. beelii, assembly GCA_038094295.1. NCBI lineage: Eukaryota > Fungi > Basidiomycota > Agaricomycetes > Boletales > Boletaceae > Tylopilus > Tylopilus aff. beelii. The sequence continues at coordinate 7,603 of JBBPTU010001567.1, forward strand.
ATGATGTGCAAAGCAATGACCTGGCTATAAATCTTTGGGTTGATAGACAGGTAGGTGTTATATCTATCCACCAGAACATCCAGTACACAAGAGAATAGACATGTCCTTCAAGCCTCTCAGTACATGCTCCAGAAGTTGACTAACCATATGGTCACCTTCAAGATATCCAGTAACAAGTATGCAATGTTTTCCACATATGTTGTTGGTTATGTTGAAGCTAGAAATAGCTTTTTACATTGGGAGGACCAATTGATGACCACCCCTGGGGGATTCTCAGCTGGTCACACTGATCTGCCAACTGTCCAGCCCCAGCCTCTTCCCTCACTGCCATAACATCAATAAGTGGATCCAGAATGAAAAATTGATGGATGAAGGAAGTACTATAGTATGGCCCTCTCTGGGCATTCCTGAATCCCAGGCTTCAACTACTAAAGGTCAGGGGCTGATGAAGGCTATATGTGCCATCTTGTATGATTTAGTAACCAGCTGATCAGGTGATATTTCTATATGATTGAAGATCATCAGCAAATTGAATGACCTAGCTCTTGTGGTAACCCAGCACATGCCAACTGCCACACTTGATGGACAGATCTCAAAGAGTGATTGAAGCACACATCCAGCAAGCTGGTAATGTCATCATGCCCATCTCTAGTAGGCATGAATGAGGATGCAGAAGAGAAAGCAGTCAACCAAGCTGACATGTTGTTTATCACACAATGGACACTGGTGCTACACATGATAGTCTCAGATGCCTCATTATACTCATTGACATCAATTTTATGCCAAGCATGAATCAAACACACAAAGTCCTGATAGTAGGATTGTGAGTATAATTCTATCATCTCTAAATCCACCAAGTGCTTTGCAGCCAGGGCTTATCCAATTCACCAGGCCAGGCTTATGTTGTGCTTTCATGTGCAACCAACCTGGATGGTTTACAGATTAATAACTTCATACCTCTTTTAGTGGGTATCTTTTGGCCTTGAATATATCTAATGTGCCTGATCATTTGAATATAGATCAGGGCAGACCCAAGGGTAGTGCATAAGTAGATGTTTTGACTTGGCATAAAAATAAACAGCAGGTGTCATTGCTCAACAAAATAGTGCTCCTACCATCCTGAAAAGTGTGACTCAGCAAGTTGAAAGAACAGAGGTGAGCTGCCCTATCAGTTACAATGGAACGGAAAGTGTTGGCATGGTGTGATCACAGCACCATCAGCCTCAATACATGATATCTTTGCCTTTTCAAGTAATACTGGCTGAACAAATGAAAAAGCACAGTATAATGGGTGGTCATGCTAAGACTATGGAGGCGTGAAATGGCAAGAAGAAGCATGACTTGGTGGAAGTGGAATGACACGTGGGGGTAGGGCATAGGACAGCCATAGGAAATCTCAGGATGCATAAATAAACCAGGGCTAGGGTAAAATACCTGACTAATTGCATAAGATCTGATGGCTTGGTTATAAAACAGGATCTGGACCCAACCCAAGTGCATGCTTTCTCCTGATCTGTGTTAGCTGGTGTCAGTCACATGCCGGAAGAGACTCACGCTAAAAGATCACTCAGGTGCAGGTGCACCTCAAGCCTCTTAGGGTCCAGTTGCTCAACCTTTTCTGCAAGCTTCATTGTCCCCTCCATGAAATGGTTCTTGTTTCATTTTGCTCAAATGTTGTTCAGGTACCAGTACTTGCCAGGTTTCATAGCATTGGCAAGCATCCTTGCATCATCCCACATCTCACATTGCAGAACATAGTCAAAGAGGCTTGAAGGGCACCAGGAGGCTTTGATGGGGTAGGTAAGACTGTTAGGGGTGTAGTCCATAATGTAAATGGTGATCACTTGGCCATGATTATTGAAGACCTGTAGCACCTGACTGACCATTGAGAATTGGTGGCTAGGATGTGGTCGGCATATCTCAATAGTGCAATCAAAAAAGCCCCCTGGAGGCCAATCTGGTGAGGCTTCAGAAATGTGAAGATGATTCCTATGAGCCAAAAGTGGCACCAGTGCAATATTACATTCCTTATTCAGCCACTACTCTGCAATTTGCTGACAGTGCTTGAGCTCAGAGCCATCCTGTGTCGGTGTCCAGTACAGAAAGAATTCATGATTGCTGGGTTCTTCTATCATTAGATTATTAGAGGGACAAAGTGTGTCTGTAGCTTGATCATAAATAGCTCAATGGAGCTTGTTACCATAATCTATCAAGGACAAGGCACCGTGAAAATCGACAGCCCAGAGGAGACATCAAGTATATATCAGTAGACAAACCTTGAGTTTACTTAGGATTACAACGTCACCCTGTTTTGCTTGTGGCAGCTATTGTCAATGCTTCTTCTGAAAACAGTGTACTGTTACGCTTTTTCATGCAGTATTGGGAGTGGATAGGTCAACAAGAGTTAAAGAGCAGCTCTCTTCTACAAGAAGTTCTTCCACTAACCATCTGTCTTTGTGTTTCTTTGTGGGGTTGGTTGCAGAGGTGATGGCCTCAATGACATTTACAAGGGACACCCATTTTTGAAGGTTTTCAATGGCAGTGAATACATTGTCCTAACAATGGTGTTGGTAATATTAGAGGTACATCTGTAAAAAAAATGATGACTACAGGGTACTATGTAGACTATATAGTCATGGTAGTCATGGTAGTCTTCCCCCATATACATAGTATACTGTAGTGGATGATTGCTACATACTACTACAGTTGACTACAGTTGACTACATAGTTACAGCCTCTGTAGTACACTGTAGCCAACTGTAGTACACTGTAGTCTACTGTAGCACACTGTAGCCTACTGTAATATTACCATATAGTCTAGTGTATTGCAGCATGCAATACTCAACTATAGCATAGCACCAAGCAATGATGAAACAGTAATATATTCAATACTATCTATTACATGGATATATAAATCATAAACTACTAGAAAGAAACAACCTATAAAATAGTATCAGCCAAGTAAACAAAATACTAATAATAAGAACACTTACATTACTATAACCATAGACTAGACAAGGTAGTCATCAGTGAGGGATAGGAAAAGTATGGTATGAACTTACTATTAGTGTTGTGTTGTATGAAAAGTTAAAAGGATAGTGGAATGGGATGATGGTGGTTGAGGAAAGAGATGGTGTGGGAAAAGTTTGAGCAGTGGATGGTTTATATAATACTGGAAATCAAATAAGCGCAAACAACACAGCATATATCACATTAGGCAACATTATATAATCCAACACAACTGAAATGTTTCTAAGTCCACTGGCCACACATTTGCTACACATTTGCTACACATTTGCTACGCTTTTTTGGTACACTTTACTACACTTCTCACTACACTTTTGTACACTTTCCTATACACTTTTACTACACTTTTATCACACTTTTGATACACTTTTGTACACTTCACTACACTTCTACTACACTTTTTTGGTACACTTTACTTGACTTTTCACTAGACTTTTGATACACTTTTGATACACTTTTGTACACTTCCCTACACTTTTACTACGCTTTTTTGGTACACTTTACTACACTTCTCACTACATCTTTGTACACTTTACTATACAGTTTTGATACAGTTTTGTACACTTCACTACACTTTTACTACGCTTTTTTGGTACACTTTACTAGACTTTCACTAGACTTTTGATACACTTTTGATACACTTTTGTACACTTCCCTACACTTTTACTATGCTTTTTTGGTACACTTCTCACTATACTTTTGTACACTTTACTATACACTTTTTACTACGCTTTTATCACACTTTTGATACACTTTTGATACACTTCACTACACTTTACTGGACTTTCCACTAGACTTTTGATACACTTTTGATACCCTTTTGTACACTTCCCTACACTTTTACTACGCTTTTTTGGTACACTTTACTACACCTTTGAGTACACTTTTGGTACACTTTTGGTACACTTCACTACACTTTCACTATGCATTCTTGATACACTTTACTACACTTTTTGATACACTTTTCACTACACTTTTGGTACA
>JBBPTU010001568.1:0-11611 GCA_038094295.1 Tylopilus aff. beelii
CTCCTGTCCTGGTCGCTACCCTGATTGCCGTCCCACTTATCTCGGCTGTCGTTACATCCCTCCGGTGACTGTTCTTCGACGAAGGTCGGTTCCCTGTCTGAGTCGACTCTTATTACACTTTCGTCAGCGTTCATCTTGTGTTGGTCCCGCCAATAGCTCACCGTTCTCTCGTCGCGATGGGTTGGAGGACATGTATCGAATCGAAGCGTGCCTGGTCGCTCACCGCAAGCCCTAATTGCCCGTATCTGGTTCACAACTCCCAGGGTCATGACGCTCTCGGTGGCTATTTACGCACCCGCTACCCGCTTCATGAACTGGATACAATCTCGCTCGGGGTGGCTGGATTCAGACGGCAATAACAATATATCGTCCGTCTTTATACCTTCCTCAATCTCCACCGACGTCGAGTAGATTAAAGGTTGGTTTATGGCGAGTCACGCTCGGCCAGCAGTCAGCTGGTTCACATCAGCTCCGTTATTTCCTCATTGCCTATAGGTATTTTTCTCCTATTTTACGAAACTTCACATCTTTACCTGCAGCTCTAAGGCTCCAACAGCCGGTTATGATCCACTTGCTATCCTGCCACACCGCTATATTGAATGTTCACCGTTCTTGATACGGTCAACACAGGTAATTCAGGGGTGGAATATTTCGTGGAGCAATCATTTTTTAGCAGCGTCATATCCTCGAAGCATCTTGGGACTGTGAGTCTGAGTTCCAGGAGCGTCAGCACGGCGTGGGCCATGAGCGTGATGGGGGTATTTCGTTTAGTGCCAGGGCGGCATCATATCCGATTCAATTTCAATGAAACTGGGTCATAGGATTAGGGTCTGCCTATAGTGTGTATGTAGCCTCTACTCCTGAAAGTTCAGACTGGCATCCGCTTGGGAACTCCAGAGACTATCGGCTTCGCATTCAGATTGCTGGTTGCCTTGCTGCAGACAAGTAATTTCAGTCTAACAAATCCACGTTTCAGTAAAGTACGGTACGAAGGGGCTACGGACATACTCGGCTTGAACTTTATTGCTGTACACAAAATGAGTCGACCGTATGCTCGGATGTGGCTAATTTGGTATGTAGGTCTTGAACGGTTTCCTCGAGACCTCCTATGGTTCGTATAGTAGACGCGGACAATAGATGTCAGTCAGAGTAATGCTGATTTCGGTTACAATAAACATACTCAAATTTGCTTCGAGCGCGCGAATATCCGACCGTAGGGCTTTGATGGTCTTGTTTTGCCCTCCAGCCGTGCGTTGACATGCGGCAAGCTCCTCGTGCAATCGCTGGTTCGTCTGCTCGAGATGTACGATTTTGCTATCTAATGCATATGAATGACAGAAAAGCGATGGTCATTGAAGCGACAAACGCACTCGCGCTTTCTTTCTGTGCACGAAGTGAGTCGATCGACTTGCAAAGGGAATTCTTCTCCTGGTCGGCGGTGCACTTAGAGGCAGCAAATTGGTTACGCAGGTCTTGCACGGTTTTCTCAAGATTCCCTAATTCGTCATGAGAAAAACGTCAGACGAGGCTTACGATCAACGTACTCGAGTTCGTTTCCTGCGCTGAGAGGGCTGCGCGCAGTGACTTGATCTCGTCTTGCTCGCTGGTTGCCTGTTGCGACTTGGCGAGCTTCTTGGCAAGCTCCAGAATGGTGTCTGTAAGCTGAACGATGCTAGTGCCTAGTGACAATAACCATCGATAATGGCTGATAAGGTGGAACCGAACGTACCGGCCTCGGGGGACTCCTGCGCACGTGAGATCTGGTCAGGTGGATGTGAACCACTTGCATTGACGAGGTAGGACAAAGGTCGCGGATCGCAGAGACTGCGAAGGGTGATTTTCGTGTCTCTGCATACCGCGAGGTGAAAATTGTTTGATAGAGCTAGGGACCGGATGGGATGGGTGTACTCGAGGACGGTCCCAATTTCCTCGTGTGTCGATGCGTCCCAAAACGAAACCGTTGAATTGCGGGAGGCTGCGATGAGGGTGCCATTGCCCGCCAGGGCTAAAAGATCGGCGCCATGACCACCATGGATGGCCCACGTTGAGAGTATCGCGCCAGTGGACGTGTCGACAGCGCGGATATATCCATCGAGATCTAGACCGAAAAGTTGCTTGCCACCGCTTCCCCAAGCGAGGGAATAGTTAAAGGTTGAGCTGACTCGGATCGCGGCGTTGAAGACGAGGCGGCCATCCGTAGTGTCGTAGACCCGCACAGAGTTGTACCACGTGGCTGTCGCGACGAGGCTTCCATCTGGTGAAAACTTGGTAGCGGCCACCCAGTTTTCATATTCCCAGGGCCCAAAAAGTCGTTCGCTGGTTTCGCGCGACCAGATGCAGGCAGTGCAGTCCATTGATCCCGTCGCAATCTTTGCCCCGTGCGGCGAGATGTCCACCGCCAACACCAAGTGACCGTGTCCTCTCCACTCCCTCACCTTTTCGTCCGTCCCCGCATTCCACACTCGCACATCGCCTCGGCCGGTTCCAGTCACAATCCACTTGCCATCCTGCGACACCGCCATGCAGTAAACACCCCTCTCCCTATTCATGGCTGTCTTTACCTCGCTGCCATCATCCACTCGCCAACGTCGAATGTCACCCCTCTCTCCGCAGCCTAAGACATGCTTCTCATTGGGGAGGTGCGCAACCCCATACATCTTCGTCCCAACATCGATTTCGACTGATCGCCCCTTTGTAGACCCTAACAACAACCTACCGTTTTTTTTTTGCCGCGGGCTGGAGGACATGCTTGGTTGGGGTATCGGATCGAAGGATATGTGGGTGGTCGCTCACCACAAGCCCTTATATCGCCCGTGACTTGGTTTCTTATCGATTCAGTTCAGACTCCCAGGGTCATCTCGGCCTCGGCGCCTGTTTTCGCACCCTCAATGTTTCAGACTGCGACTAGACGCAGACAGTCTCGTCATACGACACTGTGCCTTTGTGTTCTTTCTACTCCTTCACCTTCTCACCCATCTCTGCATTCCATACCTGCACATCGCCTCCACGCGTTCAAGTCACGATCCACTTACTGTCCTGCGACACAGCCATCCTGAGGACACCATGCTCCCTATTCATGGTTGTCTCCATTTCGCTGCCATCATTCACTCTCCAACGTAGAATGACACTGCCCCTGTCGCAGCCCAAGACCTACACCCTATTAAGGAGGAGCACAACCGCATAAATGTTCTCTCTAGCATCGATTTCGCATGATTTTGCCCAAACCACACTAGAGGACGAGCCACTCGCCTCTTGGGTCCGGCGACGGCCACGAGCATGATGCGGCGGCATTTCGTTTGAATAGTGTCGAGATGGACATCACCCCTGATTCATGTTCGGCAAAACAGCAGACTCAAGCAATCAGGGTCGTAGGATTAGGGTCTGCTTACTGTATGCATGTGGCTTCTACTCCTGAAAAGTGTACGCCATCCACTTCGACAGGCATCCGCTTGGGAGCTCCAAAGCCCATCGGTTTCGCATGCGCATTGCTGGTTGCCTTGCTGCAGATGAGCAGTTTTAATCTAACAAAACTACGCTTCAGTGAAGTACGGCGCGAAGGGCAATAGGCATACTTGACTTGAAGCTTCTTGCTGCGCACGAAGTGAGTCGATCGTACGCTCCGATGTGGCTAATTGGGTACGCAGGTCCTGAACGGTCTCCTCAAGACTTCCTATAGTACGTATGATGGACGCGGACAACAGATGTTGGTCAGAGTAATGCCAATATTGGTTACAACAAACCTGCTCGAGCTTGCTTCCAGCGTGCGAATATCCGACCGGAGGGCCTTGATGACCTTGTTTTGTCCTCCAGCCGTACGCTGACATGTCGCGAGCTCCTCGTGTGATTGCTGGTTTATCCTCTCGAGATGTACGACTTTACTGTCTAGTACGTGTGAATGACAGTAAAGCGACGGTCATCAAATAGACAGACGTACCCGAGCTTCCTTTCTGCGCGCGAAGTGAGCCGACCGATTCACCAAGGGAGTCCTTTTCTGACCAGCGGTGCGCTTAGAGGTAGCAAGTTGGTTACGAAGGTCATGCACGACTTTCTCCGGGTTTCCTATTCACTGGTGAAGGGAGTATCAGCGAGGTTCGCAACGGACATACTTGAATTCGTTTCTTACACCGAGAGGATTGCACGCAGTGAGCTGATTGTCTCACTTTGCTTGCTGGCTGCCTGTCGAAGTTGCTGGATCGTCTGCTCAAGCTGAAGATTTTTGCTGCCTGGTGTACACGAACGTCAACGAAGCGGTTATTATCAAAATCAAGGCAGCTATCAATGCGTTACTCTCTCGACTCGGATACTATTTGAATCGGACTTCAACGGAGTGTCAGCCGACAAGATGTTATAGCACGGCCCTCCGGGCATTCCTGGACCCGAGGCTTCAACTACTAAAGGTCAGGGACCGATGCCAGGCGGCACTTGTCAAGTTTACGAAAGCGGTCTAACACTTTGGATTTAGCTGAAAAGACTGGGGAACAGTGCACGGTCGCCCAGCGAAAGAAAGTAGGAGAATTCAAGCCCCGACAGACAAGGCTTACAAGAGCAAGGAGGCTGTGCGAGTGTCGATTTTCTGCCATTTGACGTTATCCCACATTTGGAAACCTGTCCCCTACGGGTCCAGGAATACTAGTAATAGCATGTCGAATGCGCTCGACTCATCAGTGGAGGATTGAATCACAATATCTTCCTCCTTGATACGTCTAGTGCCAGAATGAGTATACCGATACCACCCAACGGCTCCGAGTCCGGGGAGTCGTCCTCCAGGTCAGCGACCCGATTGCGCCACGTAAATTTGGTGTCATCTCGATAACAGATCAAGTACCCGAAGAACTCATCATACGCCGCAGACGTGGCCATTTGTTGCGATCACACATGGAATGATGCCGGTATTCACTATTATCGTTATAGCTCTGTATCGTGTGGGTTTTACAAGTACGGTTACATTGCTTCAGGCTTCATTTAAAATAGTTCAAACAACGTGCTGAACTCCAACTCTAGCTCAACAAAAGACTTTCGCTCTTATACCTACAGTCGTTGTTTCATTGGACCCTGATCCCTCTCGTGTGCTATCTATCTACTTCGTTCCAAGTCCACCACCTCCTTGAGAGTTACAGGCTCGTGATCATGTCCACAAGTCAAGCAACTGGCCTGAAGCATCTCTATGTGACTGACTGCATATCCCGTATGTTCAATAAGATCTCTGGTTAATTTCTCACTGGCGTCAATAGTCGCAATGATCACCGCTGTCATGTATGACTATAGTACGATACTCGAATCTGCCTTATTCAAGTTCGATGCCTGACTGACACTGACTTGATTAGTTCTCACTATTCAATGGGAGGTATTTGTGCTGTACTCCCCTCATGTGCTATGCAAACGCTGCTCACCTGGTTGTACTATATCAGAGGGAATACATCTGGGTAAGTGATTACCTTTGTGCTCTGCTGTGCAACATTGACAGGCCCGGGATTACTATTAGAACAGACGGTGGACATGGGTGTCTACAACATTCCTTCTCGTACGGACCGGTCCTCTTTAAGTGTGTTTGTGATTAATATCTCCGTCTAGGTTCGTTATTTCGGTTTACTTGCAATCTTGTAAGGCAAATCAATTACTGTGTTACTTACACTGAATCTGAACCGTCAAGTAATATTGCACTGAGTATATTTAGTTCTCTCGAGTGCTGGTGGTTTGGATTGACCATACTGAACTTCAAGGTGGGACAAGCTTTGTACCTGGTCCCTTGTGGGTAAGCCCCTTGCCGAAATGAGTCGGTTCTTACTTTCACTGAAATAAATATAGATGTATGTGTTTTATTTCCTCTGTCGAAATCACAAAAAAGACTGACACCAAATGGATAGTTGTAAGTACTGTTTCCACGAATATAATGAGAAAGTTATCATCCTTTTGCAAGGCAAAGTGCTTTTCCTTGTTGGAGGTTGGACCATCAAAATATTTACACGATCTGCTGACTGTAAGTGATTTTGGCAGGTGTTGGTATTCAAGTTTATGAGCACTAAAATTATTGCAGTAGTCATGATCTTTCGAGTCTATGCCTTGTGTGGTCAATCGAGAAGAATCCTTGGTGTTCTCTTGTTTATTTATGCAGCAGAGCTTGCCATCACTATTATTTCTGGTGTTGTTTCTTCCTTGCCTACATCTACATTAGGTGGGTGATTTTGTGTGTCGAGGTATTTCTATTGTGATCGTTGTTTTACAGTGACGATCCCTCAGGCATCTTATCCACCAGTCTGCGTAGTGCAGCGTTCTTCATGGGCCTGGGAAAGATATTCAGGCATTCCTATCATCGTTCTACAAGGGGTGATGTGCCTGTTGGCCATCTATCAATCCTTCGAACAATCACTGGAACAGTATAATGCAACAGGGGCATGGCAGTTCAACAAGTACATCATACTCCTTGTTCGACAGGGTATCCTATACTTTCTCATGTGAGTCATGGTATCCACACCGAATGTCAGTGTCCTATCCAAAATAGAACTCAAATTCGATTAATAGAAATTTCCTTCATGCGATATTTGCACAGAACCTCTTCAACATGACTATAAGCTGGACATTTTCTCTGGTATTACGTTCCACCTTAAATGTCTTCATTTTTACAATAAACCCCCGGTTCATATTGAGCATAAGAGAATTATATGCCCGGGATCTCCACGGAGAGTTCGTGGACACTGGATTTGGGTTGTCAGACTGTGGACCAAGTATACCCAACTTCGCAGACGCAGGTCCAGAGGAGCAAATTGAGATGGAAGTCATACCAATGGAAGAGCTGAGAAGACGGGCACGTAGCGGTAGTGGAGCTTGATCGACCAAATGTGGATAACCACGAGGTCGAACTTGAAGGTTGACCGTTGGTCAGAATTCTGCTTGTATAGCGTCGTATACATATTTGCCCCAATGTCATACGTTTCTCGAGCTTTGTGCAGGCCGATTCGTATCGCAGTCAGGTTCGCACACCCACTGGCAACTGCATAGAATGCAAACCTAGTAGATCGGGGAAAGGATCGCAACAGTGAAGAGAATGCAGGGAGTAGCAACGTTCTGACGTCGTTCGTGCCAGTGTTGTACAGGAGAGTATCGTGGCCTGAGTTAAGCTCACCGCCAGTTTCGAGTCGTACTAGCCGAGTCCGCGCGATTCTTGATGACGCTGTCTTCACACATATGCCATTGGATGCCGGTGGTGACCTATGATCCGCACGCAGACTTGAAACCTGACGTACTAGACACACTACCTCTAGCCAAGTCGAAGGGCTTACTGGTAGTACTGGTAGGAGCTGCGGGAGGGTGGTGGCTGCGGGGGCCTGCAAGTGATTCCAGTAGCTGTGCAGAGGACGTCATGCAACGCCACTGACCCATTGTCAGAGTAATGTGGGATACAATAATCAACGAGTTCTTCGCGTCATCTCAGCCACTTCAGCGGTTATGCCACACGTATCGATTCAAAGCAATACACGACGACTAGGTGTGGCCTGGTTCACCTAAACGCTCATGCCAATGGAGAAGAAGCTGTGGTGACCCTCCGGAGTGTCAGTACAACGATGCCCGATTCAAGTTCGGTGAAACGGCAGACTTGTAAGTAAACAGGGTCTATGATATGGTCAGGGTCTGCGTAGCCTACTCTGCTCCTGAAAAGTGTACGCTATCCACTCCGACAGCCATCCGATTTGGAGCTCCAGAGGCAATCGGCTTCGCATTCGGATCTCTGGATGCCTTGCTGCAGACGAGCAGTTTCAGTCTAGCAAAAATATAGTTTAGCGAAGTATGGCACCAGGAGACAAAGGACATACTCGGCTCGAAGCTTTCTGGCTGCGCGGGAAGTGAGCCCACCGTACGCTCGCATGTGGCTAGTTGTGTACGCAAGTCTTGAACCATTTCCTCGAGACTTCCTATGGTACGTATGGTAGGCGCGGGCAACAGATACTAGTCAAAGCAATGTCAATCTCGGTTACAACAAACATACTCGAGCTTGCTTCGAGCACGCGAATATCTGACCGTAGGGACTTGATGGTCTTGTTTTGCCCTCCAGCCGTACGTTGACATGCCGCGAGCTCTTCATGCAATTGCTTGTTCGTCTGCTCAAGATGTGCAATTTTGCTATCTAGTATCTATGAATAACGGCAAGGCGATGGCCATTGAAGAGGCAGACGCACTCGAGCCTTCTTTCTGCGCGCGAAGTGAGCCGGCAGACTCGAAAATGGTATCAGGAGTGCACTTAGAGACAGCAAGTTGGTTACGAAGGTCTTGCACGGCTTTCTTCAGATCTCCTATTCATCGATGAGGTAAGTGTTAGCAAGGTTTAGGTGAACCTACTTGAATTCGTCTCCTGCGCCGAGAGGGCCGTACGCAGGGACTTGATCGTTTCATTTTGCTCGTTGCCCGCCTGTTGCGACTTGGTAAGCTCTTCGCGGAGCTCCTCAATGGTGTTTGTAAGCCGAACGACGCTATTATTACCTAGTGACTGTTACTCCTGACAGACGATGGAGAGAGATCGGGCATACTGGAAGACTCCTGCGTGTCAGCTGCCGGCGGATGTGATTCATTTCCATCAGCGAGGTAAGACGGCGCTAGCGCATTGCAGAGACTCTGAAGGGCGATTTTGATGGGATGAGTATGCCCGAGGATTGTCCCGATTTGCTTGTGTGCCAAGGTGTTCCGAAACGAAACGATCGAACCGGCCGAGGCCGCAACGAAGGTCCCATTACCTGCTACAACGATGGAGCAAGCATTCTGGTCGCCATGAATGGCCCATTTTGAAAGTACCGTGCCAGTGGACGTGTCGATAGTGTGGACATGGCCGTCGCGACCTAAAACGAAGAGTTGCTCACCTCCCCAAGCGAAGGAATTATTTTCATCTGAGTCTGTTTCGATTGGGGCATCAAAGAGAAGGCGGCCACTCGTGGCATCGTAGACTCTGACAGAGTTGCCGTGATATGTGGTTGTCGCGACAAGTCCTCCGTTGGGTGAAAACTTGACACCGCCCACGGGGTTCTTGTGTTTCCACGGTCCGAGTAGCCTTTCACCAGATTGGGACCAGACGCAGACAGTGTCATCATACGACCCCGTCACGATTTTCGTCCCGTCCGGCGAAATGTCCACCGCCCACACCGGGTAGTTGTGTGCTTTCCACTTCTTCACCTTCTCGTCCGTCTCCGCATCCCATACCTGCACCTCGCCGCCACGCGTTCCAGTCACGATCCACTTGCCATCCTGCGACACCGCCATACTGAGGACACCATACTCCCTATTCATGGCTGTCTCCATTTCCATACCATCATTCACTCGCCAGCGTCGAATGACACCGCTCCTGTCGCAGCCCAAGATATACATTCCATCAGGAAGGAGCACGACAGCATGAATGCTCTCCCTAGCGTTGATTTCGACTGATCTTACCCCAATGGCACTGGAGGACGAACTACTCGCCTCTCGGGTCGTCCTGACTGCCGTCCCACTTGTCTCGGCGCTCATTGCTGCCCTCTGGAGACTATTCCTCGACGGAGATTGCTTCCCCGTCTGGGTCGACTCTTGCACTCTCATCAGCATCCATTTTCCAGTTGTCCCGCAGACCGCTCACCGTTTCTCGCCCACCACTGGCTAGAGAAAATGCTTGGTTGTGTATCAGATCAGATGGTGCCGCAAGTCCTTATATTACCCGCACCACGTGGTTTCTTATCGATCCAGTTCACAACTCCCAGGGTCATGACGCTCTCCGCGGCTGTTGACGCACCCTCAACCCTTGTTTATCAACTTCATGAACCTTGTATTACGATGCTCTCAGGATACAATCTCGCTCGGGGCGGCTGGATTCAGACGGCAATGATAATATATCGTTCACCCTTATTAGCTCCGTTATTTCCGCATTGCCTATAGGGATTGTTCTCCCATTTTACGAACTTCATGTCTTTACCTGCAGCTCCAAGTACCTTGAACGTCTCAAATCATACTACAGGACTTGGAACGACACCGTGCCACGATGTCGAGTCGATCCTGGGGAACTCGTGCAACCTCTTTCGGGTGGACAAATCGTGCACTCAACAACACGCCCACCTCTATCCCTACATCGAGACCTGGGGACATCACAAACGCGAATACTACACATCCGTCATTTGTGCGCTCACACGACTTGAAGTGCAAGTTGCCTGCGAGGCAGGTAGAAGATTTGATACCCAGGGTAACCACGAGGAAGTGGTGGGCTTGGATGCGTCGGAACCTCTGAGTCCCTCTAAATTCCATGTTACCAGCAGCATTACCGAGCTTATAATCACACATGTTCGTTATGCATCCAGATATCTTTCAATGTATGTCCAAGTTGTTTCACCAGCTTCGATGAGTGCATACTCTGGCCCAATTGTCCTCTCCCCTTGTCTGCCAAATTTCCTCAAAAGCGGCCACGGCCTGATATGCACTCATCTTTCCCAAGATCCGAGCAGTGGTTTCGTTGGGTTCGCACCTACACTACGCCCCAACTGCCAGTCGTGATCTACTTGCTATCCTACCACACCGCCATATTGAATATTCACCGCTCTTTGGCGGTCTCTCGTGATGGCCGGGCGGTGAGATCAGACGTCGTTTGAATGTACAAACGAAGAGAAGAATGTGATTCAAACGACGGAGGACAAGGACAAACGAGTACGGTACGTGCGAGAGGAGGGAGGTGGGTGGCAGCGCGTAGCGCTGTCCGGCCCCGGAGAAACCTGGGACTGGGGTGAGCTGCCGACCCAAGGACTAGTCGCACGACGACGCACGCGGTGAAACCCAGGCCCGGGTACTAGGAGGAGAAAGACGAGAAGCTCGTGATCTCAGTGTACGGGTGGGAGAGTCAGCCTTAAAAAGGATTCATGGAGGACGGGACGAGCTTGCATGTACGGCGCGAGGATCTGTGCATGCCGCCGCAGGTACACCAGGAACGCGTCGCTCGCCCACCTGCCCTTCACCTTGACTACGTCAAAGGGAACGTTCCTAAGAAGATACTCGAGCGTGGATCCGATGCGAATTCCGTGCCCATTGAGGGGAGCTACCCCGGCTGCCTTGAGCGCCATGGATAGTACCGCGAGGAACTTGGTTTTGGTAAGCGGTTTGTGCTTCTGATGGTCGCGGTACGCGAAGAGGGGACCGTCGATCGGGGGAGCGTTAATAGTTATGTGGTTGTTGTAAGCAGCGAGGGGATCAGAGAGGCCATCCTGCTTGGCCCAGTTTAGGTCTTCGCCGGCAGGAGCTGACTTGGATCTGGGAAGGTGTAGGTTGATGATCTCGTTGCCAAGACGATCCCGCTGCGCTGAGACGTCTGATG
The DNA here is from genome assembly GCA_038094295.1 of Tylopilus aff. beelii. Classification (NCBI taxonomy): domain Eukaryota; kingdom Fungi; phylum Basidiomycota; class Agaricomycetes; order Boletales; family Boletaceae; genus Tylopilus; species Tylopilus aff. beelii. The sequence goes on from JBBPTU010001568.1 coordinate 11,309, forward strand.
GCTTGATGTGGGTTAGTGGGTTAAAGGAGCCGAGGTTCTTTGTAGTGAGCTCGCCTGTTCGGGCGGTTGCGTAGAAGGCCGTGGTTAAGCACGCAAAGACGGCGGCATGGAGGGGACGAGATAGGTCTAAGTGGGATCGAATGGCGATGATAGTGTTGACCATGTAGGGCTGACGAGTAGAGAAAGACATGGGTACCAAGTACCCACCATGGGTCATGGGTATGGGTAACCAGGGGTATGGGTATGGGTTGCTACTAGACTACCCACATACCCACAGTACCCATACCCACGACCCACACCTTA